>JABUQX010033945.1:0-5000 GCA_015478945.1 Trachelipus rathkii | reverse complement strand
AAGTAATCTTATCAATGTTGCTAGTTATTAACATACTCCTGTATACCTCATTATACTGTAAACCACTAACGTTTCAGTGTAATATCGTAGATTACTCCGTGAGCTATATGTATTAAGTCCTCAAGTATGTCAACTTCGTCAAGATGTGATGTTAATTCGTTTTTAATTTAATCAAAGCTATAATATTTTCAGATGTTCGAACTGTGAAACCTAGACATGTACGCCAGAAGGTCGCACTGTCGATGGGCTTTTAATAGTTGCGTATATCAAGGCTTTTAATATTCGTAGTTCAATTTGTTAACTAGATTATAGTCTGATAAATATTACTATGTTAATCTCATTACCTTTGGGGTCTGTTAATACACACGATTTTTATCAGTACGACATTTTTCGCTGTGCTGGTATGATGACGTCTCACCGTATATCTAAGCTTGTTGTTGATAAATTTACGAGGACCTTCGTTATTCCCAACGATGTGTCATTTATGTTTATTCGTAAACCGAATGGAGACCGATACATTGCTTGTATTCCCGCAGGAGGGGCAAATAATAGACCTTATTCATTTCTGTTGAAGAATTCATCAAGATTATCGATATCGTGAAGCATGGGTAAAGGCTAAGTGTGTGTCATCTGATGTATCGACTCGCAGTGAAATATCTAGCTGGGGGGACAGTGTGAGAGGTTCTAATAGAATAGATGTTTTTTTCTCGTCGTGTGACAACAATAAAAGCCTAGATGTACGCAACTATTGGAAGCCCATCAAGAGTGCGACCTTCTGACGTACATGTATAGGTTTCACATTTCGAATATCTAAAAATATTACAGCTTTGACTAAAATGAAAAACGAATTAATATCACATTAGAATTAGAATCACATCTTGACGAAGTTAACATACTTGAGGACTTAATACATATAGCGCACGGAGTAATCTACGATATTTACACTGAAACGTGTGGTTTACCGTATAATGAGGTGAGGTATACAGGAGTATGTTAATAACTAGCAACATTGATAAGATTACTTCTCTCTGGCTTGAGAGGGTGAGCGCTGTTTAACCAAAATATGCAGAAAAATGGTTTAGTGTTGCAGAACGCATTTATACTTACATCCTTTCAAGGGGAGTTGAATCCCTGGAGAGATATATAGAATTTGCTCAATTTATGTTGAATCCTATGTCCCCTGCTTAGATGAATTAATATATTTAAAATAAAACATATGTTTTTATGTATTTATATAATGCACTTTTCAATGAAAATTATGTTATATAAATGAAAACTTGTTTTGCCTCCCTCCTTTGTTTGTTTTATTTTTTAAGTTGTTAATGATAGCTGTTTATTCGTCTGGCTGTTGTGTGTTAAGTTTGTCATGTTCATAATTTAGCTTTATAGAAGATAAAAATTACTAGGTTTGCATTTATCCATTAGGTATATGATAGTTAGGTAAGGTTATGATAAATTTTTGTTAAATATTACCATATTAATGTAAAAAACTTTGATACGTTAGCATTTATTCGGTGGTCTGTATGATAATTCGACAAGGTTATGATAAATATTTTAATAAATATAACCATGTTATTGTAAAATTAATATTGATATGCTACAGATATGCTTGACAAAGTGTGAATAGGTTACGTTTTGTATTCTATGTTAGTTACTTTACTGTTGTTAAGCATGGAACTTTGTTAATGTTAGCATTTTATTCGTGCTTAAGGTGTGTTAGGTTTGTTGGTTTACATTATATTCTTAGTTCAGGTGATGATACGTTAGCTTTATTAGTGGGAAAACTTTGTTACGTTAGCATATATTCGTTGGTCAGTATGGTAATTAGGTTAGGATATGAATAATTTTTGTTACATATTACTATGTTGATGTAAAATAACAATGATATGTTAGATATATGTTTTAAAAGGTGCCACTATGTTGCGTTCTCTATGCAATTTTAGTTACTTTATTGTTGTCAAGTATGGAACTTTGATAATGTTAACAGTTTATTCGTGCTTAAGGTATTTTAGGTTTGTTGTTGTACATTATATTCTTAGTTCAGGTGACGCTATGTTAGCTTTATTAATGAGAATACTTTGTTACTTTAGCATATTTTCGTTGATCAGTGTATAAAGAACTTGTACTTTATGTTATGTTATACAAATTATGACTTGAAATAATAGATCAATAGATCATGGGAGGGGGGGAGGAGGAGAGGATGGTATTGAAGGCTGGTTTGATTTACTGATTTACTGATTTACTGCTTTGGAGTGTGTAAAAATATACATTTTTTAAGTTATAAAAATATAAAGAATAAACGTTTTGTGTAATGTTATACAAAACATGACCTGAATCAATAGATCAATAGATCAGTAGATCAATAGATCAATGGATCAATAGATCACGGGTAGGATGAGGAGGGTAGGGTGGGTAGTTTGATTTACTGATTTACTGCTTTATGGTGTGTAAAAGCGCCAATTTTTTACGTTATAAACATAAAAGGCATAAAAATTTTAGTAACAAAATGTTTTAAGCAAATAAAACAAAAAATAAATTAAAAAATAAATTAAAAAATAATAAATTAAAAATAAAAATTTGATAAACAAATAATTTTTTAAAAATATAAGAAAAAAAAGAAAAAGAAAAAAAATAATATTAAAAAAATAAAAAAAATAAATAAAAATATATAAATAAAAAAAATGAAAAATAAAAAATAAAAAATGAAAAAATAAAAATTTGATAAACGTAATTAATTTAAAAATATATAAAAAAAATAAAAAAAATAAATGACACATCATCATCTATCTCAACGTTTGGAACTTTTGAAATGTTATTTGAGTAAATTCCGTGAATATTTCAATTCGTATCTGAGGAAAAATACGATTTGGAACGTAATGAAGCATTGAGAGGCAGTAATTGTGATTCAGGTGAGTCAGAAATTGGGTCAGATGAAGAAAGCGGGAACTGATCAAAATCTTGACTCTTTGACATTTTTCAAAAAATGAGTACTGCTTTTGGACCGTAATGAAGTACTGTAGATGTAGGATGTACAGAGGAATACATTATAAGAAAGGTGTGTATCAAATTTCATCGTTCTATGTCAATATCTAAAGTTTTGGGGTAAATCTACGAACGTTAGGAAGGCGGGTGGCCCGGATGGCATTCCTCCCCGAGTTTTGAGGGAGTGTGCTTCCATGCTATCCCCGCCCCTCGTTCAACTATATTCTCTATGTCTCAATACTAACACTTTCCCTCAGTGTTGGAAGCACGCACATGTCCAACCTATTCCGAAAAAAAGGAAGCCGCTCTGATCCTTCTAACTATCGCCCTATAGCTCTTACTTGTATTCTATCTAAGATCTTTGAAACTCTTCTCAACTCTCATTTCTTAGATCATTTGGAATCTCATTCACTTCTTTCCAGATCGCCAGTACGGCTTTCGGCTCTCCGAGGTTCCTACTGGCGATAATTATTTTTTCCTTCTTACGGATTTATGTTTTCCGCCCTTAAGAACTACGGGGAGAACTTCCGTGGTTGCGCTTGACTATCTAAAGCAATTTGACCGGGTATGGCACGCGTCACTGCTCTCCAAGCTTCTCCCCTCCTTTGGGTTTCCCTCCTTCTCTTTGCTTACTTAATGTCTAGTTTTCTTTCAAATCACTCCAATATCGGCTGTTGTTGATGGGGCGACTTCCTTCTTCCTTTTCTGTTAATAGTTGTGTTCCTCAGGGTTCTGTCCTATCTCCCTACTTTAATTCCTAACTTTTCATTAATGAATCTTCCTCACCTGCCCATCGTAACTCTATTCACTCATATGCCGATGACTCGACCCTTCATTGTTCAACTATTTCAATTCTGCTCACTCTTTTATTTCTAAATTGCCTCTCGTCTTAAATCTTTCCGATTCTATTCTCTCGTTGATCTTTATAGAATTTCCGGGTGGGGTCGTTCCCAACCTTTGTGAAATTCAATTCTTTAAAAACTCAACTTCTAAAATCTCCCTCTCTAAAAAACACCTTCCAACTTTATTATCTCTTTCGACGGTTCTTCTCTCGTCCTCCCTGTTGACAATAAATAAAAAACATTCCTTGCTTAAACATAAACAAAAAAATGGTCTTTGGAACCTCACATGAACAAATGGTTGCTAGGGCGGCCCTCAAAGAAACTACTGGGAGTTCTGTTTAGAATGCGAGACTTTTTTTACCGTCTTCTCAGTTTCAGCCATAAAGGGCCCCTCACCGCCCTTGTATTGGAGTACTGCTCTTCCTATCCTGGGGAGGGCTCTGGTTTCAGCCGGCTTTTGGATAGGGGTCGAGTCAAAGGCCAAAATGCTTTAAGATTGGTCCGTACTTTCAGTTCACTGACCCTCTTTCTATTGCGGGCGGCGATGTTGGGTTCTTTATCTCTTTTAATATAGGTACGTAGTGGCAGGTGCTCGAGGGAACTTATCACCCGCGTACCACCACCTTTACTTCGCCCTCGTAGCACAAGGGGTGCTGTATCTGCACATGAGTTTTGTGTTTGATGATTGTTGTCAACTCCAGACTAGTTCGCTGCGGTGATTCCTTCTTTTCTGCCAACCCGTCTGTTTCTGTGAAATTCTTCTTCACCTCTTCTGTTTTTCCTTGCTTGAATTTAATCTCCCCCACTTCAAAGCCTGCGTCTGCGCTCATCCTGCGTAATTTGCGTTAGTTGTTCGATTCTGAGGTGTGTAACACCCCATCCTTTAATAGGGCTCTGCTTGTGAAGTGGTGGTGACAACTGTAGAAAAAAAAAGCCCTAACACCATGTTGAGCGTAGCGAACACGTAACTTCGTGTGTGACGAAGGTATCTTATAAGAAAGGTGTATATCAAGTTTCATCCTTCTATGTCAATATTCAAAGTTTTGAGGGACAGCCCCACACCATGAGCGCGTAGCGTCATTTAAACTCGGCTGCACCAAGGATACCTTATAAGAAGAATGTATGCTGAGTTTCATCCTTTTATGATCATTTTCATGGAATTTTGGGGCACAGCCC
>JABUQX010033944.1:17500-38835 GCA_015478945.1 Trachelipus rathkii | reverse complement strand
AACGATTTGATAAGAGATGTGCATGTAATATTATCCATAATTAATATTTATTTAACACGAGTAAGTGTGCGGGTGAGATCGCATTTTGGTGGACATCACATATAATAATGGGTCCTGTGTTCATTATGTACTAAGATTGATAGTCAGAATTTGTTGTGCGATCAAAAGCAAAAGCGAGATGTGTATGAGAGTGTGCTAGTTGTTTTAGTGCAGTCGTGATATTAATATTATGCACCGCTTTGTTAATTTGAAAATTGCGAAATATGTGTGTGTGTTTTATATGTAACTGCAGAAGAAGTAGTTTGGTTTAGTCATTAATATCCCTTAATTTTTCTAGTCTGTCATTAACGTGGACATATACACTAATAAATATTTTTAATTTCTAATTTATCTCATTTTTCTTAAAATTATTTTCAGCATTTACTACCCAATTACAATCAAACCATCCAACCTCAATAGTATCTGGATTTTTCAACCTAACAGGGATTATATCAACAATTTGAAATTATTTGAGTAAATCTTAAAATTATAATGATATGTTATATATTGTTAACGGTACACATTAGTATTCTAAATTTCAAAGCAGACGATTATATATAGATCTAATATAAGGAACACGTCAGGAAGGCTGAAATATTATTGAGCGTTCCGGTATGGCAGTTATTCCTCTACCGCTACCTGGATTTGTATGAGGAGTGGTTGACTTGCTGAGATGGATAGACCTTTTGTTTCCTTTCAGGTTTCGATACATCACTCTATAATGACTCTGATTGTCTTTTAATTATACTATATATATAAAATTATATACCTTTTTCTCAGTGCTGGGAAGCGCGCCATCATATGTTCCTAAGAACCGCATCCCTGAAGAAAAAGGTCAAGCTCAGCCTAGATTATCCTTCCAACTACAGTAGAGCTACCTATATATTAATATATTATATAGCTCCACACTGATGTAGTTTATACTATATCATATATTAATATATATATACTTATAAATATATATATTATATAGGTTATATATATCATATCTGTATATAATTATATATATATATAATATATAATCATTATTATAATATTACTTATGAATTAATTTAGATAGCTTTCTTAACTAACTCATTTATTTATATACTCCGTTATTTGAGATCATAGTTAACTGAAGTCTCATTCCCTATTACCTTTATTATAATTAGCAAGTATCATATAGATAAGCTACAGTAATGTTGAGCATTTATTTCGTTCGTCAGAGGTATTCATAAGTCTAGCTATACTAATACACTATTTCCTATCATAAACTGATTAGTTATAATTAGTTAGCTTGCAGTCCGCTGTAGGATCTTATATATAAGGAGTCCCTTTACTATTGATATGGCTAAATTTGAATACATGATCCAGATAATTAATACTTATCTTAAAGATTACAGTATAATATGATACTAATCAGCCACGTCACTTTGCTCTCTTATAGCTCCCTTTCTTTAGGGGTTTCCTCCTCTCTTCTCTTTGCTTACTCTTGTCTTATGGTGTTCTACTCGTCGATCGCTTTATATCAACCACTCGTTGATGGGAGCTCCTCTTTCCTACCTTTCCCTGTTATTTATTATTTGAAGTATCCGCAATAAGCATCGACTAGATTACTATATTATTCCAACTTATATTCCCCTACTTTCTAATCGAAGATACCAATCTCACTTCTAGACAGTGACTTTACCAACTATATATCTTCTATTATAGTCACCGTATATGTATACTCCAATCATCGCTATACACCTACTCTCGTATATCAATTCATAGTGTTTACCAAATCTGCTCGCCTTATCCTAGAACTATCTACATTTCACTCTCGTCTTATCAGCATATTCCGAAATACTCTATATTATCTTGTTACGATCTGGATATAGTGTAATTTCTCCGGTGGATAGTTCACCACCGGACTAACCTATGTTGATACCATTCAACTCTTTAAAAACTCAACTTCTTACTATTATTACATCTTATTCCTTTTTCAAAAACACTCTTATCACCACCTATTCCTTATTTTCATACTGAGACGTGACTGCTAACGTCTCGACCAGTGTATAGAGCGAGTGATACCAATGTAGATCAGTTTGATTCCTTATAGAGACTATAAACAATAAACACAATAATTAAGTCTTAGATGAAAACTTCATAGTTTCAATGAATGAATCAATAGAAGTGAGAACTCTCAAATAGAAAACCATGAGGAGAGTAATTAATTGATATCAGAATAGAGGCACACGGAATAATATAATTAATTACCACTACCTGACTAACAATTACTAATAATAATCAATTGATATCAGTATAATAATTAATAAATAATAACTGAATAATTAATTTATACAGCCAACACATTGAGTATAATAATAAGAATTTAATAATAATGATTAATTATAATGAGTGATTCTAGATACTGATGATTGATGGTTAACAGGCTATCGACATATCCAATGTGGGATTGAGATTACTGCTACACTCAATATGATCCTATTGATAATGATGGATTGTGAATGATTTGGGATAGGGTTGCAAGTCTAAAAGCTAAGATGAAATAAACTGTCCTCGTGATTAGCTGGATTAACTAACCTTGCTTAACTCTCTTGACACTTCTATCGTCTGCGAAACTTTATGATCACATGTGGCGCACTATCTCTTTTCTTAATAGGCTACGTAAACGGTTAAAATGCTAAAGGGGGATTTGGGCCACTCGCAATTTCCATCCTCCATTGCGTCTGTCCCTCGCATATACACCTGGGAATGTTTGTGCTTTCGCTGCTCGCTGAGTTTTTTGCGCGATGTAATTGAGAACCACTAATTTGCACTTGTTCTTGGTATTTGTGGTTGCCATGATTCTCTGATTCTGTTTTCTCGTGCTACTTTTGCTTCTGTTGAACTCTCTTGCTCTTTTATGTAAGATTTTTTCAACTATTATCGTTTTATTCTTCCTCTCTTTAAAGCCCACTCTGCCCTCGAACCGTGAGAGATTGTTGCCCTTAGGTGATATCTGGGGTGGGTTTTTTAATGTTGTTATTTTTCCTGCCCCTCAACCTTGAATAATGGCAGCGTGTCTGGTACCCGTGGATGGTGGTTAACTGTTTAAAAAAAAAAAAGAAAAAAAAAATAAAAAAAAAAAAAAAACTCTTCTAATCGCATCAAAGTATTCCTTCTGAGTGAGTATTTTATGATTACCGTATGAAATTAGATAAGTCTTTTCACGCGAATTGACAGTGGAAAAATTAATGGAAATCTACAATTAGTAAAAAAAAAAAAAAAAAAATAAAAAATAAAAAAAAAATAAAAAAAAAAATGAATTAAAAACTATATACTTTAACATTTATATTCCAAGCTTGTCAGTATAATGACAATTTTATAAATGATATATTTTTCAGTAATTCCGAACACATGAATATATATACTATATAAATAACTTAGATTATTTATATATTAGAGTATTTATATGATTATTATAAATTATTATAATTATAAATATAACAATATTTATAAATATTAATTAAAAGAATTATATATAATAATAATTATATTAATATATAAGTATATATAGCCTAGAAAAAGTACATATATAAAATATATATAAATATAATAATATATATATATATATATATTAATATATATATATTAATAAGATAAATCATAGTAAAATAATAAATAATGAATAATTAAAGTAAATAATAATTTGATAAAATATATAAATGAATACTATATAATTATAATATATAAATATATATATTATAAATAATATAATATATATTATAATAGTATATAATTTATAATAAAAAAATAAATATTAGAATAATATAAGTTAATATATAATACAAACACTAACAATATATATATAATATATAACTAAAAACATATTTCATTATGTTATTAGGTGAATATATATTATAATATATATATTATTACGTTTATATTATTATATACTATATATAATAATATATATAATAGTATATAGTATATATATATTCAATATAAATTATAACTATATTATAGTACTATATATAATATAATATAGTATATATAAATAATAGATAAGTATATATATATAATAATATAATAGTATATATATATTAATTGTATATATATATCAATATATATATATAATCTTATATATATATATAATATATATAATAAGTATATATATATAGTATTAATATAATATATAATAGTATATATTATAAATTTTATATATATATATATATAATTTAATATAATATTGATATATATTTATTATATAATATATAATATATAATATATAATATATATATATATATATATATTATATATATATAGTATAAAAGTAATTAACTTTAAGTTATATATATAATATGATATACTATAATAAATTATATATATAATATAATATAGTATATATATATTAAATATATAATTAATATATATATATAGTAGATATATATTATATACTATAATATATATATATAATATATAATATATAGTATATATATATAATATATATAAATGTATAATATATATATATTATCAGTATATAATATAATATATATAATATTAATATTATATATACTATAATTATATAAATATATCATATATATATATTAGTATCAATATATAGAATATACTATATATATAATAACATATATAATATATTATAATAGTAGTATAACAATATATTATATAATATATATATAATATTATATATATAGTATATATGATATAATATATAAGTATATTAATATTATATATTATAATATAGTATATATATATATATATATACATATTATATGACTCAAGTTATGATTCTTCTATAATAATTAAAATTAAAAATAGAAAATTTATGTTGAACAATAATGCGTACATACTTTATTTAAAATTTATTTTGTGAATAATAAATGTATGAATAATTATATATATTCATTTATTTGATAATATTGATTCAACATTGCAATTTATGATAGAAGGGAAGAGAAAAGTTATTACAACTATCTCTTCTTTAAAGTTAATTATTTTAATTTCATGTAGGCAATAATGTATTAACTTATATATCAAATATTATTTCTTTTCTTTCAATATTTTATTTCATGTGTGTAATAATATTTAAAATAATATTCTATACTTTATTCCTTATTTCTATATTTTAAACCAAATTTCGGCAAGTTGAAACGCTTATATATATATATAATATATATGTAATATATTTATAGTATATATTATATATATAATATTTATATATATTATAATTATATATATAAATATATATATAATATCAATAATATAATATCCTCTATATAGGTAATATATATATATTATATACTATATATCTGAAATTACCAGAAGGAATTTCATTTTTAATTAAACTTTTAATTTTGTTTTAGCAACTTTAATTTTGCTCTTGTTATAAAATAAATATAATAATAGTAATAATAACAATAATTTTTAAATAATATAGTAAAATAATCAATAATAATAATAATCAACTAATTAATACATAATAAGAATAATAATTAAATAATAATAATAAATAATAATAAAATAATAATAATAATAAATGAATAAATAATAATAATAATAAAATAAATAATAAAATAATATAATAAAATAATAATATAATAATATAAGTAATAATATCAATAATAACAATAATAATAATAATATATTAATTAATATAATATTATAATAATAATAATAATAATAATAATAAAATAACTAACAATAATTACTATTACTAGAATAAAATAATTAATAATTAAAATAATAATAATAATAATTAATAATAAATAATTAATAAAAAATAATAATAATAATAATTTAATGAACATTAACCCAGTGTGTGGATATTTGATGATTAATTTTAAAGGTTTGCGTTATCCTATTACTCCCCTGAGGTTCTTTTAAACGAATGAATTTATGAAAACAAAATAATTTATTGGATTTACACATTTTTCTCATCGGATATTAAGACTTTCACTTAGTTTAGCTTATTTTTTGTATTTGTGTATTTTGTTTATTTTTTTTAAATAGAAAAGTTGTAATTATCTAATAAATTTATATCTATATTATATTATATTATGATATATATAATATATATATATTATATATATATATAATATATATATATATATACTATATATATATATATATATATAATATATAAATATATATATAATATATATCTATATATATATTAGAAGTTATATATAGTATATATATATATATACTATATAAATAATACATTATATATATTATATATAGTATCATACTATATTAATTATATATATATATTATATAGTATAGTATATATATATGGATATATATTATACTATTATATTATAATATATAGTATACTATATTATAAAATATGAGTAATATTATATAATTAATACATAATATTATGTATAAGAGATATATATCAGTACACGACACTGAGACCTCGTGTACGGGCATGATTGAGTATATTAGCTGGAAGTAGCGTTACGAAGACCATGGTGTGTATTGGCACCTTCCACGAGCTTCGTTGGATTATAATTATGATATAAGAAGATTAGAGAGAATGTGCCGAGGGTCGATTTATATATATAGCTAGTATATATATATAGTATTAATATATATATTATATATAGTATATATATATAAGTAATAAATAAATATATAGTAGTATATGAATATATGTATATATAATATATTAATAGTATATATATAATATGAAAATCATTAAAATAGAGATATAAAATAAAATATTTTTAATATAAAAAGACAAAATAATAGAAAAGTTAATTACAATGCTTTGAAAGTGGTCATTATTTTAATTCTTTTTACCACGTCACTGGAGTATGTATATGACTAATTTTTTTATATTAAGTTTTTCGAACTAATACTTTTGTTTAATGTGCAATTTAAATATAGGTTTTAGATTAGTATCGTATTAACTCAAAATTTATTTTATATATATATACTATATGATATAATATATATAATAATCATTATTATATGTATATGTAAAAGCTAGCTAGTAGTAGGAGATTAGATTGATCGAGTGAGACGTATATAAGTTGGTATAGTATTATATAATATTATAGATATATTTTTTTTTTTTTCTGTAATTAGAATTAAAGAAATATCTACATCGTTGACTTACAACAGTCCATATTAATTTTATTTTATAATATATATATATATATATATATAATATATATATAGTATGATGATAATCATATATAAATATATATTATAATATAATATATTATTATATTCGATATATATATATTATATATATATAGGTATAATATATATATTATAACTATTATATTAACATATATATATTGTTATGAATATTATTAATAGTATATAATAAAAAATAGGTATTATTAATATAATATAATATATTATATATAATATTCTATATTATATTTTATTTATATATAATATATATATATATATATATAAGCTTGCTTTAACATTACTTAACTATAGCAAGTGCTAAATTTCAAAAAGGGGTTGTAAACAAATTTAATTACGATAGGTTCTTGACTTGTTGCTTGCTTTAATGTAATTAAATAAGTCAATTTGCTATCAATCAATCTAAAATTATGAACAATTTTAATTACCATTGCTTCATTCGTAATTTTTACTAGCTTAATATTTTGCCTATTTCTTTTATTGTTATAAAGAACTTAGTATGTAAGATACTTTCATTTTAATATTTCACCTTTCAGAATATCATAATTTTCATTTGCTTTTAAAACTTATTAGTCATTACTAATATAGGTTTATTTAGTAATCATAAATTACAAAATAACTTTGTAATCCCACAAAGTTCACTTGGTGAATATATTTATTTTAAAAAATATTCATTATATCTCTTTTCATATTATTGCAAATTGCACATTAATTTGCCCATCTTAAATAAAATATTATTTAACACAAATTCATGTGCAAATCTATATGGGTTAGGCAAAATGACATGAACATCTGAAATATACACAAGACAAGCCTCTCTGTTAACTTTGGCTTACGCCCAATATTTCTCTTCGCTGATAGCGTTTTGCTATGTTTTGTTTAGATTCTCATAACAGCCGATACTGTTGCTCAGAACACGTTAAAGAGTTTACATGTTTTCGTCACAGACGCTCCTTCTAACCGGCCACCAACGATTTGCCCTCTATCGAAGTCTGAAAGGACGCATATCTCACCATCCATTTTTTTTAATTGTGGCACAACAAAGCGTTACTACACTGAAATATACCTAAACGGATTGACAAATAAACTGCTCTATAAATACGCGTCGCACTGTTCATCCTTACGCTGTTTAGTTAACATGAAAAATGTAATATTTAGATTGCTGTTCATACTATTTTTCCTGACCTCTGTATATAAAAACTGATTATTTTCCTTCCTATTAAATTTTAGAGTAAATAATGTTTAGTACCTTCAAAGATTTAGATTACTTGCAGCAAGATCAAATAATTTAAATGATAATTTGCTAATATGTTAATCTTTTCAACAGCGTTTGGCGATACACCTTTAAAATGGATGGGTTATGTAGGTCAAAGTGTTAATTTTCTAAAAAACAAAAAAAAACATGATTTATTTGAACTTTTTAAATATGCTTTAACCCAAAAACTGTGGAAAATGAAAAAAAAAAAAATTCCAATCAAAAGAAAGTAATAATGCTCAAATAAAAGACAGTAGAATGGTTATTTATGTAAGAAATTTTTTAGTGTATATTTCAATAAGCATTGAAAAACAAAATTAGAAACTTTAGACTGAATTAATGAGCTTAATATAAATATATGACTTTCTAAATAGATTTTAAAAAAATAAAATTTTACTTCAAAATAAATTTATAATGAATTCAATATTTTGCATAATTTTTATCACACTATGTCTATATTTCACTACGTCTTACCCTGTAAAATATTTCCTAGAAATTAAAAAGTCTAAATTTAATTCTTTATCAAAGCGCCATCTTGAAATTTGAAAAAAAAAATTGTTTACTGCCGTGAATTTTCTGAAAATAAAATTTAGGTTAATGCCTTCCAATGAAGATTATATATATATATATATATATATATATATATATTGACAGAATAGTATATATATAGTATATTATATATGATAATATATAAATGGTATATTATATATATATATAAGTAATATAAATATATATAAACTATATATATATATTTATATATTATATATATTTATATAAGTATATATATAATATATATATATATAATAATATAATATTATATTATATTAATATTATATATATATATATATAATATATATAATAATAATATAAAATATTATTATATATATATATATACAATAATATATATTATATAAATAATAATATATATATATATATATATATATATATATAAATCTATATATACTATTAATATATATTATAAAAGAATATATAATATTGTAAAGAATAGAAAAATATATATTCATTTACATTATATATATATTTTAGAAAAATATATTTATATATATATATATATATATATATATAATATTATATATATAAATATAAATATATATATATTAATTAATATATAGTATATAGTAATATATAGATATATATATATATAATTATATAATATATAGGTATTATTATATATATCATTATATATAGTATGTATAGTATAATATATAATATAATATAATAGTATATATATGATAATTATATATATAATATATATATATATATATATATATATATATATATATATATCTTTGACAGAGCATCATTTGCCGATATCATTTCCTTGGCAGTGTCTGACTTCTAATTCTTTTTTAATGATAAAATATATCAGCAGGTGGATAGTGTCGCAATGGGATCACCTTTGGACCCCATCTTTGCAAACATTTTTCTTAATCATATGGAAGAAGCTTTATTGAACAGTATTGTTGTTCCAGCCTCTAAATTCTATACACGTTATGTTGATGATGTGTTCTGCACTTTTAATAGCAATGCATGCCATTCAATTTCGCAATTATATCAATTCACTTCACCCTAATATTAAATTTGCAATAGAATTTGAGACAACTCTCACATTGCCTTTTCTTGATGTGGTAGTCAGGAAGAGCACCGAGAAATTTTCAACCTCTGTCCACAAAAAAACAACTTTTACTCCCCAAGTATGATTTTTTACAGTTTTTCAACCTTAAAATTAAAATAAAAAATGCCGTTCTTACATTGATAAACAGAGCCTATAAAATTACCTCAGGCTTCATTTCACTAAAAGGAGAGTTTCAGTTTCTGATTACATTCTTTTAGTTTTGCTTCGATTTCTTTTTTAGGATCATTCATGACTATCTTTATAACATTTACCAACCTAAACAACAACCTTTACAGTTTTAAAAAAGTCGTTATCCTTTAAGTTTCCGTATGTTGGGTCTATTTCAGTCTCTTTGAGAAGAGATTTGGAACAGTCTCTGAACTGTTTCTTTCCTCACGTCTGTTTTAATCTCATTTTGACTAACTCCCTTAGGATTGGATATCTCTTTCGTTACAAAGATCAGTTGTCTGCCGTGCTAAGATTTGGTGTGATTTATAAATACTCATCTTGTGAGCAATGCACCTATGTATGTTCCACCACTAGACTCCTCAGATCTTGAGCATAAGAGCATATGGGCATTAGCCATAGGACTAAGTGTCCTCTGTCTTTAAAGGAGTCCTCTCCTGTCAGAAAACATTCATTGTCTTGCGTCACTCCTTTATCATTTAAACATTTTAAGATTTTGGATCCACCTCTTACCTATTTTTGAATCTTTATACATTAACAAGCACAGACCTATATATACTAAACAATAACATAACTTCAACACAATTTTATATATAGTTAAAAAATTTCTCACCATTGTACAACCAATTAATTAAATATTTAACCAACAACCAACTAATCTTTTTTGCTCCGCCTCCCTTAGCTGTCGTCTGTTTATTGTATTCTTCCTTTAAGTTTACTTCTAATCTCTTGACCAGCTCAGACTAAGGTCACTTTCAAATTTGTATTAATAACAATTTCAATTTGCACTTATTATTATTATTATTATTATTATTATTATTATTATTATTATTATTATTATTATTATTATTATTATTATTATTATTATTATTATTATTATTATTATTATCATTATTATTATATTATTATTATTATTATTATTATTATTATTATTATTATTATTATTTATATATTATTAATTATTATTTATTATTTATTATATATTATTATTAATAATTATTATTATTATAATATATACTATTATATTATTATTTATTATTCTATTAATTTTTTTTTTTTTTTTTTTTTTTTTTTTTTTTTTTTTTTTTTTTTTTTTTTTTTTTTTTTATTTTTATTATTATTATTTTTATTATTATTATTATTATTATTATTATTATTATTATTATTATTATTATTATTATTATTATTATTATTATTATTATTATTATTATTATTATTATTATTATTATTGCGTGTGTTATTTTCTATTTTTCATTGGTTTTATTGATATTTTTGTTTTTATATTGCGGTCTTGAAGTAAGTAGATTTTTCCTTATGAATGCAACTGCCTTTGAAATTAACGTTTTAAAGAAAGACGATGGCTTCGTTGACACTGCTACTGTTTGGGACCCTCTAATCCCACACCCTGTCTGCTCATGTACATCAATCGAAAACCCATCGACTCGTACACGCTGGTGCTGAACCGACCACCATCTCTGTTTCGGCTCAAAGTTCCTCTCTTCTGCAAACATCCGACAACAATGTCTTCCAAGAATTCAGAATCCAGACGTGTGCCTATTTATGATGTAAGCCCGTAAATCCCACTCCCTAAAAGTTGTTTTCGTTACCAGAATTTCGGCCACCCTTGGAAATATTATCGATCTACTCAATCATGCTCGTGCTGTGGCGGTAATCATCTCACCCCTGTGACCTTCCTCCATGCTGTCAAAATTGCAAAGGTAATCAATCTGGCTCCGTTCAACGACTGACACTCTTCTTCGCTTATACCATGATGTCCGCAAAGTATTCTCTAACAACAACTTGGCCCTGGCAGTTTTTCGACTCTAAGAGGGCTTATGATACTGCTTGAAGGAATGGTATTTTAGTGAAGCTCCATTCTTTGGGCTTACGTGATCTACTCTTCTCTTTCTTCAATCCCTCATAGCTCACAGATCAATTCAGATCCGGTGTGGAATGAACCTCTCCAGAGACTTCGTGTTGGATGAGGGTTTGCCACAGGGTAGTTTACTGAGTGTCCACCTCTTTGCAGAGTGTTTTAAAGATGTGCTATCTACTGCTCCTCCATCCGTCAAATGCTCCCTTTACTTGAATGACCTCACCTTCTATGTAGTAAGTGCCAAACTTTCGTGCAGAGAAAAACAACTTAAATCTGTCATTAATGGTATCACTGAATGGAACGACCGTCGCTGCTTCATTTTCTCCCCGACTAAGACCAGCTCTGTCCTATTCCGGAATAGGGCCAAAGTTGAATGCATGATCTTCCCCTCCTTCCCTTACCCTTTGTGGTTTGTCGATTCTGGCTAAATAAACTGTAAGAATATTGGGTCTTATTTTCGATGACAACCTCACCTATCTCCCACATATTCGTCACCTAAAGGTGGAGGAATGTCGTCGCTCTCTCGACTTACTGCGTCATCTCACTTCCAAGACGTGGAGCACTGATAGGAAAACCATTCTTCTTTTATTTATTGCATTAGTTTGATCCAAACTATACTATGGATGTGCAGTATACCGTCAAATGTCACCTACATAATTTCATTTTCTCCTCCCGATCCAGAATAAGGGACTTCGAATACCCACTGGGTTTTTATTTCCTCACCCAAGATTAGCCTTGAGGCAGAGGCCAATATCATGTCATTGTTTCTTCGTAGGGAATACCTCATGTGCACTACTTTCATCCGTCTCCAAACCCCATCGCCTTTGACTCTAACCTCGCTCATCAACGAGGTGTCTCAACAACCCCTTTATTGGACTTTCGCTATTATTGTTTCTAACATTTTTAACTATTTGAACATCTTTTTGAGGAAAGTCCTTTTCTATACATACAATAACAAGGATCCCCTCTGGCGACTTTCAACCTCAAAGCTCTGCTTAGAGTTGTCTAGTTTTACAAATCACCTCACCCATCCTTACTTACTAAAGGCTGCTTTTTCTTCTCACTATTCTGTCCATATGACATCCGTGGCAGTTTTTAGTATTGGTTCTAAATCGCAAGGTGGTGTCGGTGCTGCCAAGCTTTTTCCTGATTGCACTGTCACTCACAAGCTCCCCTTCTATGCCTCAGTCTTTACTGCTGAGCTTATTGCTATTCTCTACCCAATTTCACGTATCATAACCATTCCTAATACAGCGTTTTCTACAACTTCTCCACACCCGAGGAATGAGGATCAGGTTTTGTGGATCCCGTCCCACGTTGGTATTCCAGGGAACGAGTATGCTGATCGTCTTGCTAAGGAGGCATCTGTCACTCGGCAGGCGCACTCCGTATACCTTCCTTCAGTTTTACATTAGAACCACCAACTGTCTTCCTTCTTCATATCCGTCAGGAATTCATGTTGTGTTGGCATGTGTTCTGGGAGACGGACTCTAGGGAAGCAAGGGTCCGTACCATCAAGCCAACCTTATGGGACTGGTCTTCTTCGCATAGTCGCAGTCGTCACCGGAAGGTGATGATGGCTCGTTAACTTATTGGCTATTCATTCCTCACACACGGCCACTACATGTCCAGGGATCCTACTCTCGCTTGTCAGTTCTGTCGCCTCTTTACTCCCTCCCATTCGCCATCAGTTCATTGATAAAATAATATTAATGTGACCAAGCTCTCTTACATGAGATATAACTGCCATTTTATTGAACAATCTTAGCTTTGTGTCTAAAGTCTTCGTCTTCTCCCGAACGGGCTCTTCGTTCCTACAAGACCGCTTTCCCCTTGAGCCATGGAGACTTCTGTGCAAACACTCTCTCTTTCATATATATATATATATATATATATATATATATATAATATATATATATAATATATTATATATATATATATATATATATATATATGATAATAGTATATTATATATAATATTATATAAATTATATTATATATATATATATATATATAGATATATATATATATATATATATATAATATATATATATATTATCATATATATATATATATATACTATATATACTATATATATATATATAATAGCTATATATATATATATATATATATATATATATATATTAATATATTATATATATAATATATTATATATATATAGTATTATATTATATATATATATATATATATATATATTATACGTATATAATATATTATTATATATATATACTATATATATGTATATATTATTATAGTATATATATATATTATATATATATTATTATATACTATATATATATTTATATTATATTATATATATTATATATATATATAATATATCATATAATATAATAATAATAGTAATAATATAATAATATATATATAGTATATATATATATATATAGTATATTATATATATATATCCTCTATATATATATATATATATATATATATGTATATTTTGATAAGGAAAAATATAAATCCTGCAAAGGATTTGCAAAATATAACAATTGGATATTGTTGAGAAGAAGCAAAACTTTTTAATCTTTTCGGATAGACCTAAGATTTTAAAAATATATAAATTGACAACAACTAGTTTTTCCATTCTTTTTTCTCCTTTTCTTAAATATATATTTATATATATATATACTATATATATATATATTATTATAAATATATATATATATATAATACTATATATATATATATTATAATATATATATATATATATATATACTATATACATATATATTCAGTGGCGTACAATTGAATTATAATTGGTAGAGCGTGTAATATATATATAGTATATATATATATACTATATATAGTATATATATTATATAGTATATATATAATTTATAGTAACTGTATATATATATATATATACTAATATATATATATATGATATATATGTATATACTTATATATATATATATATATATATATATATATATAGTATATATATACTATATAATACTATATATATATATAAATGATATATATATATATATATAGATATATATTATATATATATATTATATTATACTATATATATTATACTATATTAAATTTAAATAGACGCCGTTATCCCATAACTATTATATATATATATATATATTTATATATATAGTATATACTATATATATATATATATATATATATACTGTAAACTATATATATATATAATATATATATATATATATTATATATATACTATATATATATACAATATATATATATTTAAACATAATAAATATTATTTTATCTTTATTAATAATTGTTTTGTTAAAACTATTATTATTATTATAACTATTATTATTATTCATTATTCTTCTTAAATTGAAAACGTCAATTCTGAAAGATGCTTCATATTCTCGTTCTTTCACTTCATTTATTTAAGTTTATTAATTCATTAATTATTTATCATTATTTTTATTCATTATTATTATTATTGAAGTAATGTCAAAGCAGTATTCGTTATTATAATTTTTGTTAATTCTCTATTATTAATTATATATATTATTATTCATTATTATTATTATTTATCTTTATTATTATTATAAATAAAATAAATAATTAATAATCATAATAATTGAGAATATAAATAATAATAATAATAATAATAATAATAATAATAATAATAATAATAATAATAATAATAATAATAATAATAATAATAATAATAATAAACCAAACTATGAAAAAAGTTGAAATTTTAACTTAGGAAAGGCAAATCTTCTCTGAACATTGACTTTATCTGTTATTAATAAAGAAACGTAGGCCTTCCAGATTTTTTAAAATTAAGTTTTGTTCCTTAGATAAGCCTTTAAAGCTATTTTTCAATAAGCAGATCTATAGGCAGCATAATTATAAGGCTATTTTAATTAATAAAGATACATATCAGTAAGTTAATGTCAGGAAAAATAATATTTGAATAACCCAATAAGCAAGGACTTCAAACTAAAAACGCTCGCTGTCATGCTTTTGATACGTAAGAGAAACTTTATATTATAATATATATATATATACTAATATTATATTATATACTATATATATTATATATATATATATATATAATATATATATATATATATATATATATATAAGGTAGGATGTTTTCTTTTTACGTCTGGCAGGACAGGTATGTTAGCTGGCCTGACCATTATAATACTATAGGAGAAATGAAATTCTTACGTACGCCGATAGCATAGAATTTCACTCTCGAAGAATAGGGGTAGGAACGAAAATTCCAAATTATTTAATTATTATAACCGTCTATTACATTAAATGCAAGTAGTTCGATTTTTTTTTTTGTTTTTTTTACTAAAATTAGTTTCTTTTTTTTCACTTTCATTAAAATTTTTAATAATATAATTAAGATTGACCATTTAAGTTTCATTATTAACAGACTCAACGAAATATGTGGGTAGAAGCTTAGCTTTACTTCCTACCTAGCCTCTTGTTGTATACGCCCTCTGCATATAATATTTATTATAATATTTAATATCTTAATAATATAATACGTCTAAGTTTTGAATGTCCTTATTATTTCATATTAATTATGCTAACATATATATTTACTATTCATTATCATATATATATCTATATACGCCCTCTACTTATTCTTATATACTACGTATTGAGTACATATTCAGTTATCTCCCGTATAGTATATATATATATACTCATATTATACACGTATGTATAGTATCTATATTATATTATATACTCTATAACTATACAGAGTTATAGTATTTAATCTTATATATTATATAATCTCATAATATTATATATAGTATATATAGTATACTTATTATCATCATATAATAGTTATGATACTATCTATATCGTAATATATTAATATGTATATTACTATTATCATATATTAATCTAACTATATAATAGTAACATATATATATATATTAATACTATTATCCTCATATATTATATACCTAGTATACTATATGTACTTCATAGTAATATTATATATTATATACGTATATGATACATATATATACTATTTATATATATATATATATATATACTATATATATATATTATAAGTAAGTCTGTATATATATATCATATATAAGTTATACACTATATATATATAACTATTAGTTTATGAGCTAGTATTATTTAATATATATATATTATACTATATATATATATATATACTATATAATATATATACTATATATATATATATATATATACGATATATATATATAATATATATATATATTATATATATATATATATATATTTATTATATATATATATTATTATATATTATATTATATATATATTTATATATATTACTCGGTCAAAATTAACGCACCACTGGCTCATATGACGTTAACAGGTTACAGAAATGACCAGAACGCTGTGTAACTTTATTATGCAAATAACATAGCATTTGGGGCATATTAGAAATGAAATCTGCCAGAGGGGTCCAGGAATTCCGCCTGGGGCCTGGCGACATAAATACCTGTATGTTGGCCGATGCGGTTTTCCTCTTTAAGTGGGGATTATCGCAGTGAAGGCATTCGTGTGTGAATCGGTGTTTACTCGAAATTTCGTGTGGATGGGCCACCGTTTGGCGAGCTGATGACGCTTTGCACCCGTTGTAGGCATGCTCTCCAATGACGGTGCTCCGAAATGTCATCCACGGAAATCTGATCCTAATACGCAAACAGCACGCCTGCCGCAGCACCTGGAGGGTTTCTCAGGTGGTTGCAGCGTTGCAACCTCAGCGTTTCAACATGTCCCTACACATGTTCAATTGGTTGGTTTAGGTAGAGAATGTAGTGCTGGCCTAATTCCAAATGTCCCTGATATTGGACCGTCCGCTGTGGTGTTTCAAGTGTGCCGCATCTGGCCTTTGTGTGCTCTTGTGTGTCAGTACCATTTAGAGAGATCCGTCAGCTCATTATAGTATGGCAGACTATGGAGTCTCACGAATGATACATAGCGACATCCTGCCAGAGGATGTGTTCCTGCAGAGCTGTACCGTCCGGGCGGTAGGGAACTGCTCTCTCCACTTTAATGTGAACGGTGCCAAATCCGGGCCTAAACCTGACCAGGTTAGAAGAACGTAATGCACACCTCAGACCCATGTGAGATGAGAGGATCGGACGTCCTCTCCTGCGCAAATTGGCAATGTTAATGGCATATGTACACTTGACGCGTACTATTCATTCTTACGGTCCTTCTTACTCTCAGGTGCTGTAACAACATTGTGATGACTCGTCATCCACTCAGTAGTCTACCTGTAAGAGACTGACGCTGCGAGACTCCATCCGAGATAAAAGAACGGCATCGATTCACCCAATCTAACGGTCCACATGCTATGAACGTTCGCGATGGGAATAACTGCAGACGCGACCCGGTCGATGACCCTAACTTTCCCATAGATGTGTTCTGCTGGTGCTATTGACTCTCAGCCTCGATACCGTGGTGCGCGTAACTTATTATGTAGTCCGCGAAACGAACTGTTAACGTATTAGTCTCTATTGATTAATCTCTTTCTACATGGGTCACTATACTCACCTCCTGCAGCTTGTAAATTGACAGTGTGCCTTCTGCTGGCTGTATGACGGTTCTTACAGCCTCAGCATATCGCTTTTAAAAACGTTATTTACTCGAACGCGCTCTAGTCCGGTGAGCCCGGTGGACGCCGTGCTCTGATCCCGTGCGATTGCCATGTAGTTGCTCGTCACTGGGGCTATCGTCCCTCACCGGTTGTCATAGCCGCTATACTCCACTCGACCTCGATCACGTGCACATAGTTGGTCAGTGCGCTATCTCACACTCAAACCGTCGACCGCGTCCTGATGGTCCACAGGTACCCTACCTATCGGCACGGCAACGTGTGCATTAAATCTTACACGGTGTCCGCTCATGATCATCACGTGGTTAGCCGAGTACGCTCGCCGTAGCTCCTTTCTTATCTGTTCTTAGTGGATATAAATTCACACCTCAATGGACCACACGTAGTGCCTCAGATGCCCCACTTCCCGACCACGTGCTGCCTCCATCCCCATAAGTATTTTACCCCATCCGTCAAAGTTGGAGGTTGTACATACCTTTGTCAATCTTCCTACCTCTTTATATTATCATAATCAACTATTGTAGGGAGTGCTTGACCCTATGCGAGCGCCTCCCTAACTTTATTACACTCAGCCATGTGTATACTGGTCCTGGTCCTGATGCCCCTATGCTTATTTGCATAATTAAAGTACACAGCCGTTCTGGTTCTATTCCTGTAACCTTGTTAACGTCATATGAAAACCATGGTTGCGTTAATTTTGACGGTAGTAGTATATATATATATAATATATATATATATATATATATATATAGGTCGTTAAGGACTAGTATGCTATAATAGTGACGTAAACTATCAACTATACACTGTATATATCTTAAGCTGTAGACTTACTATATATATATTTTCAATATTTAACTCATCTATACGCCAGTTACTACCTTGAATTAGTCGCCGTTATACATACGTTATTATGTGAACTGTATAATATTCCCCAGCTCGTCTCAATGGTAACTGCGTGGTGGTGTCAGTGCAAATCAAGAGTGCTGTTCACTCTTATTGCATTACTGTCCGAGTTGTGTATCAATTAATTGCAGCAATTTGGTCGATATACTATATGGTCAATTACTCGTTGAGTTCACTACTATATATATAATAATATATACGTTGGCTGATACTGTGCGCGACTATATATACAAGTATGATATATATAACTAGGTACTTATATACCCTAGGTATATCATATAGAAGACGTTAGCTTCTAGCTCATTAATAGGTTATTATTAATTTACTTCATTTACTACTACCCTTACAAACCTATGCTACATAGATTATAAGTTTATGTGTATACATTTGTCTTACCGCGCCCGTACTACGTATATCTAAGCTACTATGGTACTATATTATTATAGTATTATCTGCTTATCTTAGTATATCTCTACTGATTCCTAGTAACTGATATTTATATATTATGACTTTATATGTACTGCTAATACGTTAATAATTATAATGGTATATTACTACCTACGTTATTTATACGTCTACATATGCTAAAATACTATACTACTATTTATTATCTGGCGACTTTAGCCTACATAACTTTAATATATGTACGCTTATATCACGATGAATAGTATACTTTCTTATTAGTTTCATATTAAAACTTACGATTATTTATGTATACTGATATCATATCTATATGTATAGTACTGTTATTATTTTCATATAGACTTTACTATTAATATAGACGCTCCTACATACACATAATACACCTCTATACATATTCGTTGCTATTCATCAAAATCAAAGCGGATATCTTAAGCGACAATTTCGTTGCTATAGAGCAGATTGACCTAAAGGAAATCAATATTTTAAAATAATTTTCATTATTTTCGAAATATTTTTTTTAAACGGTACCAACTGTACATTCCAATTTGAAAATTTTGTTTTTTGTTTTTACCTGTTCCTGACGCCATTTCATATCCTGTGTCGGCGCTTAATAACATTATTTTTTTGACGTTATTTTCAAAAAAAAATTCGAGTTATAATCTTCACATCCACTTTAAAAAAGGGTCTTTTTGTTTAGTAAAAAAGATGTATTTTAGTTAATTTTTTTCCTCTTTCCGATGGGCTCTTTGGCTAAGACCCAGTAAAATACTCTCCCCCGTAGAAAGATAAAGAATAGTAAATACATTTCATACATTCTCAACTGAAAACTATGTATTCCAAGCATTGAAAACCTTGCTTCACCTATATCAAATATTTTTTCCTGCAAGAAACGATTGCCTCCTATTTATCTTATATAGCATAACTATATATTGCGCTATAGCCTTAGAAAGTGAGTGAGTGAGCGATATAGCTATACTATATATAGATATTAAATTAGTATACATATACCCTTATCTGTCATGTACAATCGCGATATTACTATTACAGTACCAGGTACCCTATTAGTATTGATATATTAGTAGTACTACTCTACTTATATCTTACCCTATCTAGTATACTACTAATTCATATATGGATATTATATTAATCAGTTTATGTTATGCCTACCTTTATAGTAAACTATATATATATATATATATATATATATGATATATATAGTTCTAACTTACTCTAG
>JABUQX010033944.1:0-2500 GCA_015478945.1 Trachelipus rathkii | reverse complement strand
ATGAAAGGTCATTGACAAAAAAGGAAAAAGAGTTGGATAGAACAGAATAATGAGGGAAAACGCTATTAATTGATTTAAAGAATAAACTCTGACCGTCTACAATGGCTGCTATAGAATTAAGGGAAAAGAAATCGGTGAGGTTTAAGAGGTAAAGATAGCTAGAGGGTTTCTTAAAAATCAATGATTTTGTCAAACACTATCGAAAGCTTTATATATGTCTAGCTCTATACAGAAAAGGATACACCGATATGTGAAAGAGTCGGAGACAAAGAAACGGAGAGGAAGGAAAGATCACCATAGTACGATGCCTACGAATGATGTATTGGAAATCAAATCTAAGATTAGAAGATTTAAAAGATGCATCCAAACCTTCATTTTATAAACAGATCGGAAGACCTTGGAGAGTACTGAGGTTAAAGGAGTGGGGCGATAGTTAGAAGGTTGAAAGAAGTTCCCCCTTTTTCGTTACAGTCTGAATGAACGCAGACTTCCAGTAAGAACTAAAACGTTGAAGTTGAATAGCATAGAAAAAAACGTTTACCATAGCAGAGTGCAGTTTAAATGCTGAAGGTTTAGAACTATAGGTGGGGTACCACTAGAACCGTAAACCTTCTTAAGTGTTAATTTCAGAAAGAGCTGAGATTACATTTTTAAATGAAAATTCGGCAGTAGGAACAAACTAGTTGGATGAAAAAGGAAGAGAATTAATTTTCTCGAAAATCATCTAAAGTGAAATTAGTAGCAAAGATTTGAGTGATAAGTTTAGCTTTAGTGAAATGTAAAGCATCTGTTGTGGAGTTGAAAGAAACCCGAGGAGGGAAAGAGGAAAAATCAAAGTTGGGAGTTGAAATATTTTGCAAAATGCCAGAAAGAGCGTCAGGAAGTGTAAGCTGAATGATTATTGTGTTTCCTACTTAGAAAAAGAATTCCTAGTTTACTTAGAATAGATTTAGGGTGAAATAAAAGAAGTATGAGATTCTGGGGTTTAAAGAAGACTGTAATTCCTCAATGCAAAATCCCTCCTGCTAATAACAGAAGAATAAGAAGTTACCTCAAGATTTATTTAAAATGAAGGATAGTTAAATGTACGCCTCCACGCCTCCTTGCCAGAGAGAATCACCAAGGCAATGCACCCTACTCACTCAGGGGAACTCCTCTAGCCGAAGTAATAACTAATCCAAAGGAAGTCAAAGAAATATAAGCCCGAGTCTGACAAATTTGCGGCATCGAATTGCCAAGAAAGTTTCATCTATTCTGATGTAGATTTTCATCTTGAAGAAGTGAAGAGATAGATCAGAATTCAGAGATTAGGTGTCAGAGAAGCCTAGAGACGGAAAGAGCTTATATTAGAAGTAAAAGGATGATATATGTGTCGTAGAATATTTTGGATACAGAAATGGAAGGTATATTCACCAGCTGTATCTTGAGAAGTAAAAGAAAGGCATTGTTGATTAAAATTGATTAAAATTAATTGAAATTGAAATTGAAAGCCATTGAAAGCACCAAAATTGATAATTTCAGAGAAAGGAAAAGAAGAAGAACCATTTTCTTCTATTTTGGAGTTTAGATTGTCGGGAAATTTGGGATTTTCAGTATAGTAAGGAGGAAAATAAACAAAATAAATTTAATCATAGATTTGCAAGGAAGCCCAAGCTACAAGGTATTAAATTAGGAAAATCCCAAATTTAAAACGCAAAAATGAACAAAGTCGCTGCTCACATAAGTACGACAACTAACTTTAATTGAAAATTGAGGATAGGAACAGAAAGAGAAAACAAAGTAAGGTTTGTTTGACAGATTGTCTAAGCACCTGATATCAGTCAAGAGCAAAAGATGATATCTTGAAGAAGAGAAGTGGTGTCCAACAAAAAGAAAATTAACATAAGGCGAACGAATGTTACAAAAAATATTGGAAAAGAATGTCGTACATCATAGGAAACCGGGGGGGAATTCTTGTCGGCAAACCTCGTCATCGGAAATTGCAACCCTCCAAGTGATGTTGGAGAGAGAGAGAAAGAGAGGAGTTAAGGAGGGTAATTTTTCAGTTGCCGGCCAATCCAAACTCTCTCTCTCTCTCTCTCTCTCTCTCTCTCTCTCTCTCTCTCTCTCTCTCTCTTTATCTCTCTCTCTCCATGTAAGGTTTATGCTTCACTTCATTTCTTAAAAAGTAGTTACAGAAAATGTTTCTTTTGTACTTGTACTTTCTGTTTTAACAAAAGACTTCTGTGAATGACGGAGATATCATCTGAAGGTGAAGCTCAAAAAAGGGTGAGTTTGGCAGAAGAATTCATAGATGTTCTAGTCAACTATTCGTTTACTACTATATATATATATATATATATATATATATATATATATATATATATATATATATATATATATATATATATATATATATATATATATATATATATGAAGCGCGCACGAAAAACGCGAAAGCGTTTCAATGATAAATGCGAAAACGGCAACACCCATCCGAAATGGAACGAAGTACAGCGCG
>JABUQX010033943.1:12500-20000 GCA_015478945.1 Trachelipus rathkii | reverse complement strand
TATATATATATATATTTTTATTTTTTATTAGTATAAATATATATATATATATATATATATATATATATATATATATATATATATATATATATATATATATATATATATATATATATATATATATATATATTAGGTGTCAAATTTTTTGTCTTTTTTTTTCAAAAAAGTGAGTGTCAAAAAGTTGTGTTTTGGTTAGCTGATTCGCAAATATACATTGGCTTGAACTTCGGTAAATTGCTGCTTCAAATTCGTGATATTTTCACGTTTCATGTAAAATTCGCAGCAAACTGTCTTCTCTAAAGAAGTGCCTTCTTATCATTATTTCTGTCTGTACTTCTGCTCTAAGGTTAAGAATATACTTATATTATACTATAACATCTGTAAAAAAATTTAATGCCACTCTTAAAAGTTTTTAAAGTAGCAATACTCATTTGCAGCTGTGTCGTTTTATTAATTTTTTTAATATCATAAAAATAGTGACATTTTCTTGTTTTTCTTTTTCCAGGCACTAATAATTTCTTTTCACTTGCAATCTTAAAATTCAAACCATGCCTAGAAGTAAAAGGTACATTAAGACTGGCAACTTCCACTCTCACATGAGTTACTCATTGAAACTGGTCAAAAAGCTGCCTTGAACTCCCAATCAACCTCTACGTGATGTTCTAAGATATGAGCTTCTGCTAAGAGAGCAGAGTGGAGAGAATGTCAGAAATTACCCAGCAGCCACTCTTGCAAGGATATTTATCCAAAAGTGCTTGAGCTAGCAAACAGTTGTTTTGTGGTGCCAATTTTAAATTCGAGAGTCACAGTCCTAAAAGAAGATAGAAGGAAACTGGGGAAACTCCAACAACATATTACTTGGCAGAGTGAAAACTGAATTGAAGGAGGCTGGGAAGCAACGTTAGGACAAACTCTTTGACACCTCTTTCAATTGTAATGTGTGAGATTAATATGTCAGAATTATATGGCATATATATATATATATATATATATATATATAGTAGAGTTATATATATATATATATATATACATATATTATATATATATATAAATATATATATATATATATATATATATATATATATATATATATATATATATATATATATATATATATATTATAACGAGAACATAGGTCTTTTCTGCTGTCTGAAAATAGAATAATTTTTCCAAATGTTTATTTGTCTTTCACTAGCATTTTTTACCTATTTGATCACAAAAAATCATTAAAAAAAAAAACGAACAGTTTATTTCCTTCAATTTATAACCAACCTTACTTATAAACATATAAACAAACAAATGTTTATATTAAATGACTTGGTATAACGTAAGGTTGTGTCAGCCATGCTTTGACTATTATTTCTTCAAATGAAAGTACTTTTCAGAGATGAAAAAAATTACCTGGCAAACAAATTCTTAAAATAAGGTGTCTAAATAAAATTTATTACACTAAATTGGAGTATTTTAGTAAAGCCATTGAAATATCTTAAAAAGAAAGATAGATACCGAAAGAGGAAAGTTTAGATAGCAAAATTTTTACTCTACCCCCCCAAAAAAAAAAAAAATCGACAGTTTTTTTTCTTCATAAAATTAAAGGTACCATACTTATTCATCAAAAAAACATTTTCTTTTATCGGTTTGAAATAGATGAAAATTTTGCTACGAAGTTCCCCTTAATTAAAGCTTTATATCTCAAAAGGAAAAGAACCAGGTTACAGTCACGATATTGTCCCGCTATATATATATATATATATATATATATGCGCATATATTTATATATATATATATATATATATATATATATATATATATATATGTTGAATATATATATATATATATATATATATATATATATATATATATATATATATATATATATATATATATATATATATATATGCGCAATATTGAATATATTATATTCGTTTCTTTTCCGTTCGTTGCTTAAAAATTTGACCTTGGGACTGTCCTTTTACGGAAAAGAAAATTTATTTTTATGGTAAACTTATAAAATTATATATATATATATATATATATATATATATATATATATATATATATATATATATATATATATATATATATATATATATATATATATATATATATATATATATATATATATATATGATAAAATAATCTACCTTAAAAATAAATTGTCTTATAAAAGAACAGTCCCAAGATATATATATATATATATATATATATATATATATATATATATATATGTATATATATATGTATATATATATATATATATATATATATATATATATATATATATATATATATATATATATATATATATATATATATATATATATATATATATATATATATATATATATATATATTAAATCTGTGTCTACCTAACCAAACTTTATCCTAACCTAGACTTAATAGCCGTACAGTACGACCTATATAGACGGATCGTCGTTGCCGTAGGACCTAGACCTAACCTAGATTGATTGTCGTTGCCGTAAACCTGGACCTAACCTAATGGATTTTGTTTGCCCACAAGTAGGACCTAACCTAATGGATTTTGTTAGCCCCCAAGTAGCACCTAACCTAATGGAATATGATATATTAATGCCATGAACATGCAGTAAAGGAAATATATATATATATATATATATATATATATATATATATATATATATATATATATATATATATATATATATATATATATATGACATTACAAACAGGAGTGTTTAATGTAAAATAATACATCAACCTTAAAATTATATAAAGCGCGTGAATTATATATATATATATATATATATATATATATATATATATATATATATATATATATATATATATATATATATATATATATATATATATATATATATATATATATATATATATATATATATATATATATATATATATATTTTTATATATATATATATATATATATATATGAAAAAAAAAACAATGAAAATTTTAAATTTTTGCGTTATAAAAAAAAAAAAACGAAAATAAATAAAAATTATAATTATTATTATAAATACCACATTTCGATCACAAACACAGGTTTTACAGTCTAAAATTAACGTAATGCTTTAAAAATGTTATCAAAGTTATTTCATCGGAAATAACACAGAGTCTAAATCAAAGACACCCATTTTCAACAAAGGTCAAATGAGAACTAATTTCTGAGCCTTTTTTTAAAAATAAAATATGTACCTGTTAAATTACTGTCTCTAGTTATAATAAAAAGGACTAATTCTAATAAAAAGGACAAATTCTGGCAACCTCGAGTTTAAGACCAAATGTGATTCATCTATCTAATATTAAACCATATATATATATATGTTATATATATATATATATATATAGTGAGTAGTATATAAGAGCAGTTATAGTATATATATTACATATTATATATATATATATATATATATATATATATACATATATATATATATATATGTTGTTTTTTGAAGGCTCTAGAATCTAATTGATAGATGTTAAATTGAATCATTAAACTGTTTTAAAACTATATATATATATATTATATATATATATATATATATATATATATATATATATATATATATATATATATATGTGTATATATATATATGTATATATATATATATATATATATATATATATATAGTTTATATATATGTTATATATATATTATATATATTATTTATATATATATATATATTATATATATATATATATATATTATATATATATGTTATTGGTTATTATTATATATATAAAATAACTCCTTGAGTGATTCTTCACTTACCAGGATTAGATCCCGGGCCCTCGCGAGCGGTATGCCAAGCGTGTTACCACTCGACCACGACAAGCTAAAATGATACGCGACTTAAACCTATGAAAGAGTGCGCGCTCTATTCAATAGGGAGTCGCACTCGCCTGGGTGGCAGGTACAGATACCTCAGTCACGCTTCTCCGCTTGCACCAGTCAAAGGCAATACAGGACCCATGCGTAAGGAGACCACTCTAGATCGGAGTATAATTTGTATAGATATAAATACTGATTAAACTGCAGTTCAATTTGTATAGATAAAATACCTCTGAGGACTCTTCACTTCAATAGATAGATCCCGGGCTCTTTTCGCATCGGTGGTACAGTGTAAAGAAGATGACCATTTAATGCTGCAAGATACGCGACTTAAAACCTATGAAAGAGTGCTCTATTCAAAAGAAATAAGGACCGCCTATGGCAGGACAGATACCTCAGCCTCAGCGAGGGCCCGGGATCTAATCCTGGTAAGTGAAGAATCACTCAAGGAGTTATTTTATCTATACAAATTGAACTGCTGTTTAATTGCAGTATTTACATCTACATACAAATTATACCCTGATCTGTGGTCTCCTTACATAGGTCCTGTGTTACCTTTGACCCGAGTAAGCGGAGATGCGTGGCTGAGGTATCTGTCCTGCCATAGGTGGTCCTTATTCCTATTGAATAGAGCACTCTTTCATAGGTTTAAGTCGCGTATCTTTTTAGCGGTCGAGTGGTAACACGCTTGGCATACCGTTCTCGAGGGCCCGGGATCTAATCCTGGTAAGTGAAGAATCACTTAAGGAGTTATTTTATCTATACAAATTGAACTGCCGTTTAATTGCAGTATTTATATATATATATATATATATATATATATATATATATATATATATATATATATATATATATATATATATATATATATATATATATATATATATATATATATATATATATATATATATATATATATATATATATATATGATATCGCTCTTATCTCACTGTGTATAACACTTCTCTTGGGAAGTAAGAGGCCCGGGGTTCGAGGCTGGGGTGGAGCGAGAGAACGTGAGCTATTCTCTATAAACTCTAGCTTTGTCTCACTCAGACGTTAATGTGTACATTGGTAGTGTGCCTTGCTACTAATGGGAAAGCTTCCTGGCATCCTCGATAGGCCTGGCCAGCCAGCGAATAGTCGTTAGGCCCGTGGAACCCAAGGACCTTTCTCGATGGGTCCCACTGACAGGTCGTATGACCTTCCTGGGGGAGGACGTTTATATATATATATATATATATATATTATATATATATATATATATATATATATATATATATATATATATTAGTTATATATATATATATATATATATATATATATATATATATATATATATATATATATATATATATAAAGATCAAAATGTCGTAAATAAACTTTTTATTTTTATTTTTATTTTTAATAATTGAAAGAAATTTAAAGTGAAAAAAGGATTACGGAACATGAATGGCAAATATTATATGGATTTCTTTGAATTATAAGAATTTCTTTGAATTATAAGAATTTCTTTGAATTATGCGAATTTATTTGAATTAAATTAGTAATCTATATTGTGTTTTATTCATCGTAATTTCAATACCAAAAGATTTGGAAACAGTAGAATCGGTAGTAGGAACTGCAGTAGATTAAGTAGTAGGATATAGTAGAATCAGTACCAGTACCAGTAGATTATTCAGAAATAGTAGTGTAGGTTGAGGGATCAGGAGTAGTTCAAGTAAAAATAGTATTTGTAACAGAGCCAGGAGTAGATCAAGCAGTAGTAGATCCATTAATTGAAGTATCGATTAGAAAATCAGTAGTAAAAGTAACGGTAAGATAAGCAGTTCAGGATACTCATTATACTTAGAAGTATCGGAACCATACTCAGGATCCTCAGGAACCTCAGGATTCTCAGGAACCTCAGGATCCTCAGGAACCTCAGGATCCTCAGGAGAAGTTACATCTGGATATTCATTAGCACGAACATTGGGATCACTTTCCCTTTTGTGAAGCGTTTAGATTCTGTTTTTCCTTCTGATTTCATCAAATTTCGTCTGCAAGTTTCTGATTCCATTAAAACCCGACAAGAGCTTCTTCTCTAATAAATTTCCTTCAAAAGAATTTACAAATAAAACAAGGAAAGCGAAAATAAACCACATTGGATCTCATCTTGTCCGCAAAAGAGAATATATATATATTATATATTATATATATTATATTATTATTATAGTATTACGATTATTATTATTATTATTATTATTATTAATATTATATATATTATTATAATATTATTATATATGTATTATTATATATATATACATATATTAAATATATATATATATATTATATATATATATATTTATATATATGTATATAGAGGTTTAATATGTATGCTATTTATCGTATTATAATTATTATTAATCCATGTATTAATCATGTAATTAAATATTTATTTTTTACATTATATTATTATTATTATTATTATATGTATATATATTTTATATATTATAATATATTTTGTACATATTTTATTATATATATTATATATATATATTTATATCTTATTATTAATATTTATATAGATATTATGTTATTATTAGTGATGAGATATATATATATTATTATATATATATATATATATATATATATATATATATATATATATATATATATATATATATATATATATATATAATAATAATAATAATAATAATAATAATAAGAATAATAATAATAATAATAATAATAATAATAATAATAATAATAATAATAATAATAATAATAATAATAATAATAATAATACACACACACACACACACACACACACACACACACACACACACACACACATATACATAATAATAATAATAATAATAATAATAATAATAATAATAATAAATGGAGTTGAAAGTGATTGGTTTAATATAAATAAAGGAATGAGGCAAGGATGCGTTGTGTCTCCATGGTTAATCAATTTATATATGAATGGGATTATGAAAGAATTAGAGGTGGGGGTGGCAGGAGAAGGTGTTAGAATGATGGAGAATGGAAGAGAGTAGAGGGTGCCCTACCTATTATATGCGGATGGTTTGGTTTTGTATCTCGAATCTGAAGGGAGTTTGAGAGCATTGGTAGAGGGATTTGGCAGGGTCTGTAAGAGGAGGGGTTTCAAGGTAAACGTAGATAAAGGTAAGGTTATGGTTGTGAATGAGGACGGTCCTCGGTGTGAAGTTATGTTGGATGGTGAGTAACTGGAATAAGTGTCTGAGTTTAAATATTTAGGATAAGTTGAATTAAAAGGGATGCAGAGTGTAGTGGTAAAGTTGTGAATTGTTGGAAGGTGGCTGGAGCAATTAAATCCTTGGTGGACGTAAAAGAACTTAGTCGTGAGTGCGCTATGGTCTTACGTGAGCGTATGTTGTTACCTGTATTAATGTAAAGTAGTGAAACTGTGTTCTGTAATAAGAGGTATAGATCTAAAGTACAATGTGTTCAGATGGACAATCTTAGGGCGTGTTAGGCGTGAGAAGAATTGATAAAAGGAGTAATGAACGCATTAGGGAGTTGTGTGGTGTGAAGAAAGGAGTAAATGAGAAAATAATGGAAAGTACATTGAGATGGTTTGGTCATGTGGAAAGGATGCATTATAGTTGGTAGGTTAAGCGGACGTATAGTGGCGAGTG
>JABUQX010033942.1:17500-20454 GCA_015478945.1 Trachelipus rathkii | reverse complement strand
CTCCTTCATATTTTTCCCAAGAATGGGAGTAAGGTGCGTAACGAGCATCCGGAAAAGAAAGCAGTAGAAGAACATGACATAAGTCGAAAAGAAAAGCCCAGCCTTACCGCCCCCTTCTGTACTATTAATTAATGAAAACTCGTCACAGACAGAAAATCCACCCGAGAGCTTCATAGGACCGCGACGAACCCTCACTATGGTAGATCGTCAATGTAAGGGTTCATCCCTTGGCCCAAGTGGGCCACAACCATACCCCCTCACAATCCCCCGCCATTCACTCTTGTTATACACCTTTCACACCACACTCTAATAAGTTCATTCCTCACTTCTTCTCACACCTAGCACACCCCTTTACAAATAAATGGTAAATATAACTGGTACTTTTCTCCCTCGTTTCCCCCTAATTTCGACCCTAGAAAAGTCTTTGAACAGCTCTTTTTCCATGGGAGTCAATGATTTCATCAAATCCGAGTTACTACTTGACTGATTCTTTTTCAAGTATGTAGAAAGATGAATTTTTGAAGCTTCACCAGATCGCTTGCGATTAAAAAGTATTACAAAAGTTAAGCTAAGTTTTGGATAAGTTTTTCCAATTTTCTTTTGTTGGATTCTCTTCAATTTCTACCTTTACTTTATCCATGTTCGACTTTAGATACTTCTGTAGTTTTATGATATCTTCTGCAACTGGCAGAACACTAGGTCTGTTCCATTTTGCTTCTTGCAGTGTTTTTAAGGCGTTTCTTGATACATCATCAGTCCAACCTCCAACCTAACTCCATTTGTTTTATAATTGTTTGCTTCTCTTTCTTGGGCATTATTGACTTTTTCATATGCTATGCTTGCTTAATTTTTCCCCAGCTAAGTTGCAAGAAATCAGGATATTTTTTCTGAGAAAAACAAAATTTCGGCTTTCCCAGGAGTTGTTCTTTTCAAAATATTGGACAAAAACATCTTTCTTAGGATCTCCTGCTGGGATTTAGTCCACACATGTCTTTCAAACTTTACCCTTTTCCTTTTACTGACAGATACATGGTCAATTTCTTTTTCGTTCTTTTTTTTTGACTTGCCAATTTTAATTTCAACACTTTCTAGTTCATTTATTTGAAAAATTTCCCTTTCTTTGCACATTCCATTGCTTTCAAGCTGTTCCACGGCTTTATCTTTATCATCATCATTCACATCAATAACCAATTCCAAATTGTTGCCTTCATAAAGAGGTTCATTGATATCGAAATCATCAATTTCCGAAGCAGATTTCATGGTATTTGTTGTAAGATACAGACCTAGAGGGACACATCCATGGTATTATTTCACCCTCATTTGCCTTTAACACACTATTATGTTAAAAATTTATAAACTTTAAATTTTCTTTAATGTTTAAGAAGTTTTAATTTTTAGATTATTTTATATTACATATGGTTTTATTTCAATTTTTTTTTAATAAACCCATGCAATTTCAATGAAGGTTTCATTAAACACTATTGAGAGTAACTCTTTAATATATATTTGCTATGTTTAGTTGTTATTTTTTAGAATTGTTTCATCGAAAATCCTGGCCAAGTGAAACCAGGATATCTTCTATATTATAATTCAGCTGGTAGGGATGGAGGTACAAGGAAATAAAACTTCTTGTTTCTCTTTTACCACGAGTGAACGCAAAAGGTAATAAAAAGGTTTTGGAGTCATCAATCCCACATGCTGTTTATTATATATATTATATATATATATATATATATATATATATATATATATATATATATATATATATATATATATATATATATATATATATATATATATATATATGTATATATTATTTATAATATATATATATATATATATATATATATATATATTAGTATTATTATTATTATCTTCCTTCTTCCTTCCCAAGACCGGGGGTAAGGTGCGTGACATGCATCAGAATAGAAAAGTAGTAGAAGAATATGACACAAGTCGAAAAGAAAGCCCAGCCTTACCACCCCCTCTATACCTATTAGTGAGAACTAGTCGCAATCAGAGAATCCACCTTAGAGCTTCACGGGACCGCGACGGACCTTCACTATGGCATATCAAGTGTTGGGTTCATCCCCTGACCCAGGTGGGCTACAACCATACCCCCTCACAAAAACCCACCTTTCACTCCTATTATGAACCTTTATATTTGCCTCTATCAAACTCACACCTCTCTCCTTCAGACATTCGTTCACTGACTCAATCCACTTTTCCTTCGGTCTCCCAGCCGGTCGATTCCCAACACACTCACCACTATACATCCGCTTAACCAACCGACTGTCATTCATCCTTTCCATATGACCAAACCATCTCAACGTACTTTCATTCATTCTCTCATCTACCCCTTTCTTCACACCACATAACTCTCTAATACCTTCATTCCGAATTTTATCAATTCTTTTCACACCTAACACACCCCTAAGATTGTCCATCTGAACACATTGAACTTTAGATCTATACCCCTTTTTCCAGACCATAGTCTCGCTACTATACATTAACACAGGTAACAACATACCCTCATGCAAGACCCTAGCGCACTCAAGACTTAGTCCCTTTACATCCACCAACGATTTAATTGCACCAGCCACCTTTCTGCCATTCACAACTTTCCTACTACACTCTACTTCATCCATTCCCTTTTCATCCACCAAAATATATCTTAAATATTTAAAAACTCAGACACTGTCCAGCTGCTCACATCTAAAACATAACTTCACACGGGAGAAACTGTCCTCACTTACAACCATAACCTTACTCTTATCTGCGTTTACTTTCAAACCCCTCCTTTTACACACCCTTCCAAATCTCTCTACCAATCCTCTCTAACACTTCAAATTAGCCACACAAAATTAAGTCATCCGCATAAATAGGAAGGGCACCATCCACTCTCTTCCTTTCTCCATCATTCTAATACCTTCCCTGCCGCTCCCATCTCTAAT
>JABUQX010033942.1:0-5000 GCA_015478945.1 Trachelipus rathkii | reverse complement strand
TTGTCTCTGATCACCAGAACGGCTTTCGTAAAAAGAGCTCTACTGGCGATCTTCTTTCAAGCCTTTCTCTTTTTTGGTCTTTTTTCCTTCAGTATTTTGGTGAATTCTTTAAATCTTTAAATAGTGGTCTTCCTCAGGGTTTTGTTCTACCTCTAACTCTTTCTACTTTTCAAAAAAGACCTTTCTCTATTACTCCATCACATATCCATTCCTATGCCGACGACTTTACCCTTTATTACTCCCGTCATTTTGATTGATGTTCTTTTCAACAAAAATTTGCTCACACTAGGAGAGCCTCCCTATGAAGCAACTAACATCTGATCTTTCTCCAATTTCTAATTGGGGTATTGAAACAAGGTTGCTTTCAACAGTCAAAATCTCACTTCCTCCATCTTTCCACTCCACATAATCTTACACAGATATAACATATTCCTTTGATCACAATAACAACCTTCATCTATCCTTAATCATTCTTAGTTTTTTTTTTTTTTACTCGTTACGTTAAGCTTGAAAGTTCATATTCTCACACGCCACCTCAGTTGCTTTGATCTTTATAGTGATTTGTTCCGCCCTGTAATATAGTAATGCATCACGCATCTGGGATGAATTCCATCTCACACAGCTCCTCTTAAGTCGATCTAGGGCTTTTCGTCTTAAATCGAATGTTTGCGTCACTCTTTATTCTATTGCTATTACAAAGAACACTGCTCTTCTGAACTCTTTCTCTCTCATACCTCATCCATTGAGAAGGGTTCTTGGCAACACACCTTTCTGTACAGTCTCATTTTCTCTATGATACTCTTCTGACCCCAGACTTAACCTGCTATGCTCAGTCTAACATATACTCCATTGATAAAGTCTGGAACAACTCCCGTTTCAATTTTTCCAAACTAACCTTTGACTTGGACGCACTTCAAACTCCTTGTAATCGGGGCATGTCGGCCTTAAATTGGACCTGCCTAGATAACTACCCCCAACTCTGGCAGAATTAGGAAAGGGCCAGTGATTCGACAATCATGGTTTTTTGCAGCGAAACCCTTTGTTTAATTTTCTATATATAGTCACGAAAACCCCTCATAAGAGTTTTATGATATACTTATATATAATATATATATATATATATATTATATATTATATATAACTATATATATATATATATATATATATTATATCATATAATATATATATATATATATATTATATATTATATTAATATATATATTAATAATATAATATATATTATATATATATAGTATATATATATATATAATATATTAGTATATATATATATATATATTATATATATACTATATATATATATATTAATATATATAATATATATATAATATAATCTATATATTATATATATATTATATATATTATATATATATATATATATATATTGATATATATATTTATATATTATATATATTATATATTATAATATATATATATATATATATCTATTATATATATATATAGACCATGGTTTAATTCTGCTTAAGCCTTACTTATAAAAGCCAGTGACACAGAAACAAACCCCGGACCTGGAATCTACATATGCCCAATATGCAACAAGATAGTGAGGAGAAACTCCATAAACTGCAATAGATGCAAACAATGGATCCACAAACACTGTTCCAACCTCACCACGCTACCCCCTTTAATCTGGATCTGCCAAGTCTGTACTCCATCCACAATAGCCCCCCACAACACACAAACCCACAATATCAACAATTACAATTCAACACAAACTGACTACAACATATAAAACCAAAGAATAGAAGTCTTTCTAAAACAACACAACATACAAATAGCCATGATACAAGAAGCTTACCTATCCGATAAATATCCAGAACCAAAATTCTATGGCTATGATGCCATCTCCAGACCCTAAACCCCCAAAACCACAGTCTACTAAACCTTATACACAACTCACTACCATACATAAACACGACCTTACAAACTACAACGGCATTAAACGACACCACCACAAAAACAAAGTCCTTCAAAATAATGATAAACAGAAAAACCACACAATCTAATAAACCTCTACAGTTCCCCACCACAATGCCCCAGAAATTACAAACCAAACCTCTCTGAAATCTCCCACCTCCCAAACCTCATAAAGGGGGGCGACTTCAACACTCACCACCCTACATGGTATAACGCCCAAAAGTCAAAGCAAAGAGGAACCCACATCTTCGGTCTCCCAGCCGGTCGATTCCCAGCACACTCACCACTATACATCCGCTTAACCAACCTACTATCATCCATCCTTTCCACATGACCAAACCATCTCAACGTACTTTCATTTATTCTCTCATTTACTCCTTTCTTCACACCACACAATTCTCTAATACATTCATCCCTCCTTTTATCAAATCTTCTCACACCTAACACGCCCCTAGGATGGTCCATCTGAACACATTGTACTTTAGATCTATACCTCTTATTCCAGACCATAGTCTCACTACTATACATTAACACAGGTAACAACATTTATATGTTTATAATTATATACCTGAAAAGGAATAAAGACCAAATTAATCAACATTAGCTTCATGTGGGTGAATAAGGTATCCATTCGTGTACTCTATGAGAAAGGAACTAATATTTTAACGATTAATATTATTCACCAAACAAATAGGTTGCGAGTCGGTGATCCAAAGTAGAGAATAGGAGAGAAATTTGAAGCCCAAATAGGACCGAATAGGAGAAAGGTGAAAAATTTGAACAACATTGTTAAAGGAGCCGACTTGATTCAGCAAAAAAGATTAGCAATCACTTTCATTTGGCAATAATACCATTATCGAATTAGAAGCTACGCGGATTAATATCAATTTCAGAAACTAATAACAGTTCAGAATAACAAATGATCATCTGATAAATTTGTTTACTTAATAATACAACTCTCATAGGAAATATATATATTTAAAAAAATTTATTATAATAATAATAATAATAATAATAATGGTTTACAATATAAAAATTTAAAAATGATATAAGTAAACCAAAAAAAAACAATAAAATGCTACACCAAATGTAAAAAGAATAAATATCTTTGAGAAAAAAGAACAAAAGAATATTCATAACTATAACAATATGAAGAATATACATGTGAAATATATTTACAAATCTTATGAACTCCTTCACAAAATTTACAAACTTTTAAATGTAAGAATTTCCTCTTAATTTGCAGTTAAATTAAAATGTATGGAACAAACTTTCATGTAACTTTCGTTTTCTTGTTGTTTCGTTAATTCTATTCCCTTATAAATGGCGGCTATACGAATCATCTTCACAATCGAAGAAGAATCTTTCCCAACCGTGGCTTTTGCTATTGCTTCGTAATTGAGGGCAAGTTCCTTTTTCCCTTTCTCCAATTCTTCTTTTGCATATTTTATCAGACCGTTCACAGATCTTTCCAAAGAAAAATAAAACTCTTTCCAACTTTCCAGGCATTTTATTTTCATCAAAGCTAATTCCATTAAAGTTATATTATCGGGATTTGCCAAATTTCTAAAGGACTTTTCTGAATTAATGCCTTCCTCTTTTGAAATTGATATTATGGTCTTTATGCTAGAACCTAAGGCCCCAATGTCAGGAATCATTAACTCTAAATCAGCAATTGCTTTATCCATACTGAAGTTCTGAAGACTACTCTCGCCTTCAGATACTTCAGACACCTTACTCTCTTTTATCGTAATGTTTTCTTCACTCTCATTGTTATGAGTAGATGTCATTATTGAAGGTACCACTGGAAAACCCTCAGCCTTTTTGTCTATGCTTGGCATGTTTCCAGAAGAAGCTAAAGACGTACTAAATGAACTAGAAAGTAAAGGAGTAATATTTGAAGCTTCATTTAAATTTTTGTTTTCGAGATCTGAGGAGAGTTCATTAGTCAAAGTCTTAATAAGTGCAGGAGAAGACTCTACTGAAATCGGGTTCAATGGCGAATGAACACCCTCAGGAGGTGGGGTTTCTCTTTTGGAACCATCAATTGATGAATCTATGCTTGTCGAGAAAGAGGATTTACATACAATAACATCTTCTTTAGACGAAGCTTTAATATTTGCAAGCGAAGACTCTGTTGAAATGGGGGACAATATCGATTGATTTCTCTCGGGTGGTGGGGTTTCCCTATTAGAACCATCAACTGATGAATCTACGCCTGACTGAAAAGAGCTTTTACTTGCAATTATATTTTCTTTAGACAAACTCTTAATATGTGATGACGAAGAATCTACTGAGATCTGGGGCAATGGCGAATCAGCATTTTCAGGAGGTGGAGCTTCTCCTTTGGAACCATCAACTGACGAATCTATGCTGGTCTGTAAAGAGCTTTTACATACAATAATATCTTCATTAGTCAAACTTTTAATATTTGCAGGTGAAGAAGACTCTAATGAGTTAGGGGTCAATGGCGAATGAACACCCTCAAGAGATGGTGTTTTTATTTTAGAACCATCAACTGATGAATCTATGCTTGTCTGGCAGGAGCTGTTACGCACAATTAAATCTTCTTCAAAGTCTGCAGGAGGAAGGAATTTTTTATTTCTTATTAAACTAAGCTGCTGATCAACCCCAGGAACCGTTTTATCATCAGACAATGATGGAGTATTCACAGAAGTAATTCGACTATCAAGATTTTCTTCTGACGACACTGAATATAAATAAGGGATTGCTAAGTTAGAAGAACTACCATGAGTTTCATTACTACAATAGCCTTTATTGTTTGTGGGTTGTGATGAGCGGTCAGATATAATAGAGGAATACCCTTGGCTTGCTGAGGTGATATTAATTTCCGACTTACTTGGTTTGAAACATGTGTCCAAAACAGATATGACAGGAAGAAGTGGAGGAGGAGGAACAGATTCGATTTTTTGTCTAAATTTTCCGACAAGATCCATCACACGGTTCTGAAGTTCCGATTTCTCAAAAAAACCAGACTTTGACTTCCAATACTCCAACCACATGCTCTCTTGGTGTTCCTTGCT
>JABUQX010033941.1:15000-57335 GCA_015478945.1 Trachelipus rathkii | reverse complement strand
ATCATTCAAGGTCAGTTCTACAACTCCTTAACACATCACCTATATCTACTAAATATAAAAGGTTAAAAATACACTCTATAAAATTTTTCCCGTTTAAAAACCCATACATCTATAAGAACCCGATATCTACTCTATTAGGTACTTAAAATTAGTCATAATTAAAACAAAAACAATATCTTAAATTATTAATTATGAATAAAATTAGTAAATAAAAATTCCTGTTTCAAATAAATGAATGTGCGCAGGTATACTACAGTTGTGAGAAACAATCGTTCAATTTAAAAATCATCTCTGAACCAATATATCTTTAAACTATATATTATCTTTGCCAACATAATTTTAATTAATAATGAGATCTATCTTTTAAAATGTTACATCTTACTTTGTCACGTTATTATTTAGTAACAAACTTGAAATTCATTTCAACTGTGTCTCGTTCGTTATTCAAAAATCATCTTTAATTATAAGTTCTTAAGACAATTAATACGAATCTGTCAAATCTTTTTAAATCGTTACCTCTCAGACAATATCTTATTTCTTAAGGTTACAAAATAGTTTTAAAGATTATGGATACGTAGCCTTCCTGAATCTTGGAATTTTTATTTAGGAGATTTATTGCTTTCCTATCGATTTGCAAAACTTAAGGATATTTACGATTGAAATACAAGCTCATTATTAAATATTACAATCCTTCTATGTATACATTTAACAATTGATTTCTATGCAGCAAATAGTTTATTCCACATTTGAAATAGGTATATAATAATACTAAGGATCCAGTACAGATTAATTACTAGATTCCATTAATCAACAAGTATTAAAAGAACTAGCTAATGACCTTCAGCGTTTCTAAGAGTTGGCGAAATGAGATATGAAAGATAAAACATCAATGGAATTACAATACCACTAAGGCTAGCATGGTATACATATCATAGATGTACAGCTGTATGGTAAATATAAATCATGTTAGAGATATCATCACTGATATAATATTGCACTTCTCTTTTATAATAAGCCAAGTATATAGAAGTTGACTTAACAGTTAACCACAAAGAAAAACACTAATATTATATTAGTAATGAATAATTATATAAAATGATGCCCTTGTAATAAATATTGAGTATTAAAAAAATACAATCATAAGATGTACTCATTATCATCTCAAATCGCCATAGATCCGCATCCAGCACTTTCACGACAAGAGATCAATCTTCAAATTCCACCAAATCCTCACTCTCCTCAGCCCTGCACTCCTCGGCTACTATACTTACCCTACTTACTTCCACTACCTCACCACCTAAAAAAATATTCATATTATAATCCACATATTTTATAAAAAAATAATATACTATAATCATGTTTCACTTCTCTAATATACGAAAGAATATTATAATAATCTATACTATACTACTATATATATATTAAGTTATATAGTTAATAAAAAAATAAAAAAAAAATAATAACATCATCCTATATAATAATCTATATTACCATCATAATAATTATACTAATCGTACGGAATGTAATATATATTACGATTTACTATAATATGACCTAATATATTATTATATTATATTATTATATAATAATATAATAATAATTTATTATATATATATATATAATAATATATTATATATTATAATATAATATAAATAATTAATATATAATTATATTAATATATATATAATATAATATATTAATAATAATTATAAAATAATTATATATTATATATTATATATATATATATATATTAATATATATATTAATATATACTTATATATATATATATATATAATATAAGTCTCAAATTCATATAAAAATAAATAAATATTATTATACTTAGAGTTCATTTATAATACATTAAGTACGTAATAAATTAAATAATATAATCCTCACTTACTATTTATATATACTCACTACAAGACTATACACCATACTATCATTATATACTTATATCTCAATTTCAATCCAAATTAATCCATCACCATAAGAAACAATAATTCTCTACTTATTAATAGTTAAATATCATCACATAATCACACAATAACATACTCATAAAGTACTATCTAAGAAAAAATAAAACAATAAAAACTTATACCAAACTTAATTAAATAAAAATATAATATAAATAATATGAAGTAAGATGATTGCGAACAAGTTCGCAGAGTAAGATAATTATTTTACTAGTTCTACCAACTGCGGATCCAGCTCCGGCTCCGGTCTCCGACACATGTTTACAAATTGTCCACGCGGGCATTAGAACCTGTAGCTATCCTTTCCACTTTAATATAATATGAGAGGACTTAAGCCGTACTTTGGTGTATAGAGATACTAAAACGCCAGCCACTTTATATAATACTTTAATTGTCCAATACATATTAATATTTGCTATAAGATTCGTCCTGCCTGGCTCCGTACTCACTCACAAATTACTGAGTCCAAGATAATCTCTACCGGAGAACCAATATTCTAGATCCGATCTTTCTATTAAGACTCTTATTCACAAGTATTATATATATATTGTTCTACTTACCTCCCCTACCATCACCACCCATAAGTATAAATAGTATTTTATTTCATCTTATTAATATTTATTGTTCACTCTTTAGGCTTTTAGTTTAATGATATTAGTATACAAAAATTTATATATTAAAAGTTATGCTTATTAATTGTTTCTATAGTATTATCATTTATTTTGTATCCTTCTTACACTCCTTTTTATTTAATGAATTTAAATTTAAAATTCTTACTGCAATAATTTTTATTAAAATGTTCATAGTATTCATATATTAAAACACATCAAAGTAATGTTTAAAATTAATTTTATTATATAAATTCAATACCTAAATATAAATGAAAGGTAGTTATTTATTTCGTTTTATATTTGATAAATTTCTCACATTTCTTACAGTAACCAGAAGGTACGTGTGATATTATAGGTACCATATATTAATATTATAATATTTTAAATACCACTTCAAACTTCATGTGAATGATATTCTGAACTCTAGACAACAAATAATAATATTATTTTATTTAATTATTTTATCTATTTATATTATAATATAATATTAATTATTTATTATAAAAAGGAATGTATATATATATTATATCATTCATAAAATTATATGATAATTAAAATATTCTTGAATAAAATTATTACAATTATCATAGATGTATAGCATTTGCACCACCTGAAGTTCGTCTCTGGTATAATAAATTTCAATAAATGCTTATATATTGTGATCTTATTAGACGTTATGCCAAATTCTTATATAAACTAATTGATGCAATCAAATCTTATTCTCATTGTAGAAATTCTATTTTATTCTTTTATTCTAGATTATCTCAATGCAGCTTAAAGCATCGTTGAGATATGACAGAGCTGTGTTTTAAATAACGTTCTAAGCAATGTCTTAAAGTTATTTATTTATATAACCCTAAATTATATCTTATAAAAAATATAAAAATGATTCTAATATTAAAGATATTTTATTTAATGATAATTCAAATAACTATAAAAGAATTAAATTTACGAAAGTTTTTATTTAAAAATGTGGATTTATTATTACTCCTTATGGTCTTAAAACAGTTAAATAACTAACTAACAATAATTCTCAAAATTTCTCTCTCTCTCTTCAATTCTCTCATCTCTATATCTCTCATTCAATACTCTCTCTATCTCTCTTACATTAATAAGTTAAGTGATTTGTATTTCTCTTCGTAACTATTCTACTCTTATTCTTATATATCCTCGACTCTCTAATCTCTATACTCTAAAATCTTATTTCTCTCTTTATCTTCCTCTTCTTCTAATTAATATCTATCTATCTATATCTTACTCTCATCCTCTCTCTCTCTCTCTCAAATCATAAATTTTAAATTTGATCTTTTAATATTTATTTCTACTGTTAAACAACTTATGCATTTGCATTTAGGTTATTGAAAGAGCCATCTTGCTATATTATTTATTTAAATTATATCTTTACACCCCTTCATTTTTCCTCTTCACACATATTTGCATTAAATTAATATTCTCTAACTCATATTTTTTCACTATTACATTTCTTTTTCCACTTCCATCATTTCATTAATAAATCCACATTAATAATAAATTATTTTAAAACATAATATAAATTATATTAAATATTATTACACTCGTAATATCTTTTAATTTATTATAGTTAATCTGCTCTTTTACATCTTAATAGACCATTTAGTATCTTACAATCTTTTTTTCTTATATCCTTCTTTTTTTAAATTTTTCTCTTATATAAAATTCATAATACAATTTTCTTTCTAATTATATATACCTCTTTCTTAATAACTGAAGATTTTTCTTTCCTGTGTTTACCCTCATACCAACCTCCATCCCCACCCCTACCAATAAACAATATTATAAATTAATTTATATATTTATATATTATTAATATTAACTATTTATTTTTTAAACATATTTATATTTATCATTATAATTCACTACCATATAAATATCTTGAATTATATTTAAAAAATTAAATTTATATACTTATATTTTTTTATATTATTAATTAATTAATTACTTATCATTATTACTATATAATTATTATATTAAATATCTTATAATATTAAATATATATATAATATAATAATTATAATACATACTTTTCAATATAATATATATTAATATACTTAAAATATATACTATTATATTAATATTTACTTTTTCAATACTTATATATATTTATATATTATATATTAATAGTGATGTTCATCAAGGTTCTCTAATTTATTTATTATCTCTGCTCAATTATTAATTATAATGTCAATAAACATTCTATCCCATTGAAAAACACATACTACTCTTCGTATGCTCTATTCACTTAAATATATATTATATAATATTATTTCTTTAACTTTAATATTTGTTATATATATTAATATTATATTTTTATCATTATAAATTATAATATAAATTATATTAATATTATTAAATAATATACCATCTCAAACTAATACCAGATCACAAACACCTCCACCCACCATTCCACTCCCCACCATTCCACCCATTCAGACCTACAAAATTAATCCTAACACCACTTCTATATACTAGTAATCAATAATATTCAGTAATCATACTAAATAAAACACTTCTCCTCGCTTCATAACCTCCATCATTAAAAGACACAGAAAATAATCACTCTAACACTACAACACATAATATACTTATAAATAAAAAAACAAATCCCGATACAATTAAATAAAAAATTAAAAACCAAAAACATAAATATTAAACTGACTAAAATTATTATTATATATAATATATATATATATTAATAATATATATATATTATATATATATATATATATATAATATTATATTAATAATAAATATAATCATTTTTTACTTTCTAATATAATAACATTAATAATATAACAATAATTTATTGTACTATACTATAACTATATATATATATAATATTATATATATAATATATAAAATACCATAATTAAAGATTAATAATAAATAAAACATTATATATATAATAAACTATATATAAATCAAATATATAATCCCATATAACACTCTCACCACATCACACGACGAAAACAATCAGAGATATATCGATTCATGTCAATGATACACAATCTCTGTCATGTGGATTCTTCAGTTGATACACTACCTTGTACATATATTGTACTTGATATCATTTCATTATTATATATATATTATCTCTCTAATAAAATAATAATTATATATAATATCTCAAATATATAAATATAATATATAATTAATCATCAATATTAAATATATATATATATTATAATATATATATTATATATATTTATATATCTATATAAAATATAAATATCATAATTAATATAATATATATTAATTAAACCATAATATATATTATATAATATAAATAATATAAATATTATTATTATATTATCTATCATATCTTGCATTAAACTTACATTCTTCCATCTTCTTTCTCTCTTTCTCTGCTCTCTATCTCTCCTCTCCTCTTTTCCATCTCTCTCTTCTAGTCTCTCTCTATACATCTCTCTATATATAATTAGCCGCTTTCTTCTCTCTCTCTCTCCTCTCTCTCTCTCTCACTACAGTCTCTTCATCAATCACAAAATCATACAGTACTCCCACTCCAACCCATCTCCGCACACTCTCTCTCTCTCTCTCCTCCTCACCTGCTACAATATATCTACTCTCTCTCCACACACCGACCAAGCTCTCATCTTCCTCTACATACTTCTACACTCACTCTCCTACTACATCGCACTTCTCACAACACACATAAAACGCTTCATCAACACACGTACATCTCAAAAATAAAAATTTAACAAACTTTTCAAAAAAAAAATTTGCAAAGGAAAAATTGAAAAAGAATTTTTCATGCATTCAGATTTAATAATGATTATCATCTGTCATACCATATTTATTTTTCTTATTTCTTTTTTTATTCAGTCAAGTCTTAAAAAGTTTCCGCCTCGGGAGTATCTGTCATTTCAGTATTTACTATATACTTTATAATATACGATCCTACCGAGCGACTAACTTACTCTCATCACTACTTATCACTCCTATCCTATCTACATTATGTTCGACTCTATTCATATTACTTCACACTGTATTACTTACCCCAATCTTTCCACTTATTATTATTATTATTATTATTGAATTATACCCCACTCCCAATCGAAATGATACGAAACAGCATTCACTTCACTACAATGAAAGATTACTATAGGGATTACTCAGAAATTTAAGCAGCGACTAGCAAAGAAAGTTGTTGAATATTCACAATTCATGTAAAGTCTGAAGCCTAGTTTCTTTTTTCAAGATTGCCAGTTTTCCTTTCTCCTTTAAAGGAGGTCTTTGTTACATTGTGAGTCCTTTGACGAGCTTATTGAATCAAAATCCTAAACCGTCTTAATATATATCTTCAGCCCTAGTGTCTCTGATTGAACTTGTAAGCTATGTTTTCCTTATTTTGAACCAGTCAAACATATCTTTTTTATCTGCGTTAATACTTTTCATCCTACTTAATGTTCATATGTACGTTCTCGGATGGTCGTGAATGTGTCCCTCTCTTCATCATGGACTTAGCTTTTTTATTGCTATGCTTTCAAAGGCCACGATTACTTCCAATTCAAAGAGGTTATCTATAGCCTGAAAAACAGTATTTTCCCGCTATCGTTTGCACGAGAAAAGACGCAGAGACAATTTAAGTTGTTTAATATATCACATTATGAACGCTGACTCCCGATTCCATGTTATTTCTTTTGTTATCTATCGTTATATTGTTTAATGTGTCAACTACATTCAAAATAAAAATAGGAAGCAAATATCAAATTCTCTAATAATAATAAAAAACTTAAGATATAAATATCTACAGATATTTCAATGATAAAATATCTTTTTTTTTTTACCGTTACATCATCACGACTAATTCCGCACGTAGTAGAAGAACTACCCCACACTCTACAAATTTCCTCACTTCCAATTTCAAAAAACGTAAAAATCTTAACGATAAAATGAAATATGAAACGGCTTCATATTGTAGGACACTAATGAAGGAAAACTATGTTAGCTTTCCCTACCTAAAATATTATATTATATATATTTTTATAATACTAATAATAATTATACTTAATTATATGATATATATATATCGTATTTATATATTATATATATATATTATTATATAATATATAATATAATATATATATAATATATATATATAATATATATATATATACTAATATATATATATATTATGTATATATATATATTTATGGAGACTGCAACGAGTTTGCTTGTATCTTAATGAAATTGATGATGGCACGTATTTAATACAATGAATATACATGTAATATGTATTGGATCTAAGAGCACGCAATGTGTTTTGTAGGGCAACATAAAGGTATTTAAAATATATATATATATAATATATATATATATATATATATAATATTATATATATATATATATATATATATATAAACATATATTATATATATATATATATATATATATATATATATTATATATATGAATATCGACCAAATACATAGAAATGGTTATTTATGAATGTATATATTCGTATAAATTACTGTTTCTGTGAACGTAATATAAATTGTCTTTTTGTAAATTTGTTCCATTAGAAGAGAGTTTCTATTAAATAACTTTTATAGGAGTTGAAATAATTAATTTATCCTAATATATGATGCCAGTAATGTGACTGACGGCGCTATTCTATTTCAGGAGAAAAATCAGACAGATCAACTTTATAGTGATCAATAATAACAATAATAATAAAGATCAATAATAATATGGAATCGGAATATTTACACCCGAAGGTGTTAATCTACACTCTTAAAGATCTTTATCTTCATACCTGACTATCTTAATCTTCACACTTGACGATCATAATCTCCTTACCTGTCTATTGTAATCTTTACAAATGAATATATTAATCTTTACAAATTAATGTTAATAAATTAATTTTCACATCTGAATATGAATAATCTTCACAACTGAACATCTTATTCCTATACCCTATAGACCTACCAACCTTAACGCTCTAGAGTTTTATACCTAGTATAATTCGAAATTGGCAATTTTTTTCCGTACCAAATTATAAGAGTGCGTTATCAAAACAACTAGATAAGTTTGCCTCGGAGGAAAATTTTGGTAAAAAAAATTTGGTTTGCGTGATGGACGCAGTTTTATATATCGGTTCTCTAAGATTATTTTCAGATGTAAACTCAGATTATAGTAACAGACTTAAAATAGGTTAACCGATTATAACTGTTAATATTTTTTTTTTTTGGCTTTTTTGTATTCTAGATGTAGTTTTCAAGGACACTTAAACAAATGGAAATGATTTAGCTTTATACAAAGCTTATTGTTTTATTTTTTCTTAAAACTTTTTTGAAATTTTATTAAATAAACTAATTAACCAAATAAACAAAAAGTAAATTTTTGACTTGTCTCGTATTTTAATTTATTCTGTAACTCAGTTCTGTGATGTATAACGATCAAAGAATTATTAATTACCATTTATTTAGCACAGTATACTGTGGAAAGATCACAATATATATATATATATATATAATTATTATATATATATATATAATATATATATATATATATATATATATAGTATATAATATATATATATATATAATATATATATATATATATTATATATATATATATATATATATTATATATATTATATATATATATCATATTATATATAATATATTATATATATATATATATTATATATATATATTTATATACACATATTATAAATATAGTATATTATATTTAGATAGTACATATATAACAATATATGAGATAATATATTATATATATATATATATATATATTTATATATAATATATATATATATATATATATCATATATATATATATTATAATATATATTATAGTAATTTGGAAATGGAAGCTTTTTCTATTTTCATTTTTTTTTTTTCTTTTCCAATAAAATGAAAAATGTTCAAAATTTATTTATAAAGACTCAATTTGAGCCTTGGGCAATTCTATCCTTCCAAAAGAAGAAGAAAAATAAAACGGATTTACTTTTTTATTTTCATCTTCTCATTTTCAACATTTAATTTTTGATCGGGAGTCCAGGGTCCACCCCTCATTCCTCCTCCAGACACACTATTGAGTTTTACATAGCGACAGCTCGTGATCGGGGGTTTTTTTTTCATGGTTCTTCGAGGAGAAAAGTTCGCCTTGAGGAATGTCGGAATGAAATTGATCTGAGGAAACACTGCACCTCAACTTGTCTCATTCGCATATCCTCTCTAACATTCATTCTCAAAATTATTGACATTCTGTTTAATATATATATATATATATATATATATATATATATTATATATATATATATATTATATATATATATATATATATATATTAATATATATATATTATATATATATATATATATATATAATATATATATATGATATAAGTGCTGCTCTCTCTGTATTTTTTTTTATATACTCCAACTCCGGCTGCGCGGCCTCCGGCTCCGGCTCCCTCCAGTTATAGTTCCTGCTCCATTTACAATATTTCTGGGGTAACTTTCCAAGAATACATTAATTTTCATAATTATAAAAATTTGCCCTATATACAGGGGCTCTTTTGCTTTTAGTTTAGTTTTCAGTCTAATTAAAAAAATTTGTTCTATAACACCATAAATAAAATTAGTTTTTTCGTTTTCCGATCATCTTTACTTCATCAAAACCAGAAAGGTGGTTGGTAACTTTAACGAATTCAAACTTTGTGATTGTTCTTAGTAAGACGCTTCACTAATAATAATTATTTATTATTACTTCTATTCATATATTACTTTATAATAAAAAGGTAACAATCATCGTATCATAAAAGAGATATAAAATATTTTTGATACAATTTTCACTTCATAGATTATTTTTAAACCCGTTGAATGAATCGTTTATTAAACTGTTTAATTGATCTAGAGGCAATTTAAATAATAATGAAGACAATTATTCTATTTAGAATATTTTCCTTTTATTCTAGATTTTCTCAAAGCAGTTTCTAGCATCGTTGAATTGTGTCGCGTCGTTTTTAAATATTTTTACGCATGCCTAGTTATTTCTATTGATGTCAGGGTGTGTAGTATCTTAATTGAAATTACTACAGATATTTTATAAAGATAAATTAAATTTTTAAAAATTAAGGAAAGAAAGTTGAAAAAAATTTGGAATTCATAAATTAATGAAGCTGATTTTTTTTAATGAAAAATTGTCTTTTAATTTTTTGGTAGGAACAACTTACATTTGCATTTGGTTATGAAAGAGCCTCATTATTATCATTAATATCTTACACCCTTCATCTTCCTCTTCAAGTCTCATTAATTATTCTTTTTTTTTTTACTCAACTTCTTTTTCTACTAAAATCATCATGCTTCCTTCTACTTGTTCAGACATCACTCCTCATTTCCATTATTCCAATCCTTTTTGACCCTTCCACCCTTCTTTCTAGACCCTTTCTTCTGTCTCTTTCCTTTCTTATATATTTTTTTCTTAACCCTTTTCCCCTCATTTTCCTTTCCGTCATCCTACTTCCTCGAACATTTATTCCTCCTGTCTATTTATCTATTATCCTTCTCCCTTTCCTTTCTTTCATTCTCCTATTTCCCCTCATTTTATTTCTCCTCATTCTCATTATATTCCATCACCTTTCTTCTTCCTCTTATTTAACCTTTGAATTTCATTCTTTCTTTTGTTCCCTCTTTTTTTTCTCCTTTCCCTCACTCCCAAACCACACCATAAACTCCTTTCAGTAATTCTTCTTATTTTCTTCTTTCCCCTCCTCCTATTCTCTTTCACCACTTCCTCTTTACACTTTTTTCTTAATTTCTTTCTTCCAAAGCTCTCTATTTCCTTCTTTCTCGGTTTCCATACAAAAGTTAAAAACAAATTTTTATTCCAAGCTTAAAGTTAAAAATGTAACTTAAAAAGGAAAAAAAATACTGAGAAAATTTAAAAAGAAGAATTTTCTGTAATGACGATAAAAGTTTATAAGTTTTCTGAGTATATTTTCCGGGATTTTACTCTTTATACAAAAGGAGAAATTATTATTATTATTATTATTATTATTATTATTATTATTATTATTATTATTATTATTATTATTATTATTATTATTATTATTATTATTATTATTATTATTATTATTCTGGAAATGAAAGATTACTATAAGGGTTACTCAAATTTATACTGAGTAGCAAAGACAGTTGTTACCTATTCACAATTCATATAATGTCGAAAACCCAGTTTCTTTGTTAAAGATTACCAGTTTTTCTTACTTCCTTTGGAGGTTTACTGAGTACATCAGTTCAGCTCCGACATCAGCTGTAAACTCAGCTGATTACATTCTGAATCTGACTCAGGAACTCTGGTCAGTATCAAAGTTTTAATAGATTAGAGAGTGTCTCAAGATTAAAAACTTTTAGCTATGTTTTCTTATTTGAACAGCGAACATATTTTATCATATGTAAAATAATGATCTTCATCTTCCTTTAAGTGAATCGTAAATGTAGTCTGTTCCTTTGTATGGGATAGCGTGCCTGCGTCTATTTACCGGACTAGATTTTTATGCTTGCTTTCAAGGCACGATATTACAAGTTATTTAGTGAAACACTACCTTCCTCCCTATAATTAGACAATATTCCGTTTCATTTGCAAGAGAAAAGACGAAAGATAATATAAATTGACAATATAATTATGATCCCGATTCTGAATGTATTTTTCCGTGTTATCGCAATATCAAGTGTCACATTTAACAATAGGAAACAATCTAATTCTAATAAAGACGAGAATAATTAAAAGTTAATTAGGAAAAAAATCTTTTTTATGATCACGACTCTCACGAATCGAGACACGAGCCGTATTTATATATATAAGTATATAATATATAAGTTTTCTGGCTTTCAAATAATTGACGGTTATAGTGCCCTATAACTGCCCTAGCCAGCCGTCATCTTTATTTTCAGTGAACTAGGCGCATCGTTGCTCTCGAGAAGCCGGCGCCGCCACGGTTTTTATAGGGCTCTGACCAGAATCAGTCGAGAGAGGGACACAGAGAATGACGGCATGAATTCGAAATGGGTAGTGTGCCTTGATACGAAGAGATGGAGATTATAAATCCCATCAGAAGAAAATTAAAGAGGATAAGTATGCTTGTCGGGCAGTCATCTTTTGTAGTTAAAATTGTGATAAATCTGACGTTATATATAATAAACGAGAGCGAATACATAGATGCGCTAATACTCATTATTTATTCGTTGGATGGACGAATGATTACTCAGACCCAATGTATTCTTAACATAGCATTCTATCACAATAATTGTCGTACTGTAGATAAGAAGATGGAATCTTTGAGAGAATTCCTACAAAGATATCTGTTTAAACTCTTATGTAAGGGATAAACTACTATCACGGATATAGGACTTTAGTACACATTCTGATACATAGCAACCGTGAGAGAAGGCTAAGTAGTAATTATATCATTGTGAATCTTCTTATATTCTTGTGATATCTCAGCGAGATTGCACTACTCTCTTCTTTTACTTATTGGACAACCAAATATATTAAAAGTGTAGAGAGGATACGAGTAACCTTTAGAGGGATAAGTGAAGATATTATAAATAAATCAAGAGTAAATAATTTTCTAATTATATATTTTTGAGTTAATATTAATCTGGGACTCTCGGATATGTGTGAGTGAGAGAGAGAGTGTAAGTAATAAATACACATGTTAAATAATAGTACTTTGGCTATTAATGATTGTAGGTGATAAAGCTTAGAGTGAAAATACTACAACTCTATTATCATGAAGAATAATTAAATCCTATATGACTTAACTCAACATAGTTGATGTGATTAGAGTTGATAAAAAGATCAAGTAAATAATAAATTGCGTGAGGTATGGTAAATATGTTGCCAATCGGTTACCTATATCTGATTCTCGTAGCTATATGCGCTAATAATAGCGGAATGAGCATGCGTATACATATTAATTTATAAAAAGTAGACGATCTATTGGTAATAGGATTCTATATTATTATGTCAAATGTAAAAGTTGAGGGTATGTAATACAATAATTTAACTTATTCATTAATAAATATAGGTTCTCTCTACCTTATTACTGACTATATTTGTATTATGGAAAAGTGAAAGTTGCGGGTTAGAATAGAAGAGTATGACGCTATGAGCACGAAAAATCTTGAGACGAGGAGAGACATTCAATATAAATTCATAAGTTAGGTATAAGAGAATATGGTGCAAGATTATTAGTGTCGAGAGAAAATGTTAATAAGGCAAGGATCTGCTACATAAGTTTCGTAAGTAGAATATGTTGAGACCGACGAGGCTATAGAGAGTGGAGAGATACCTATTTAGTAATGACAATTCAGATTGACAGAATAGCCATTTTCTTGGCGTTAAGAAAATATTTAAAGTATGTGGAGTTCTATTCAGGTAAGATCTAAAATTAGAGAGCCTCACTACCACCCATACTCGAGAACAGGTAGTAGAAAATAGGGGACGCAGCATGCATGGGTATTCATGCATAATAGTCAAACTAATAAAGAAGAGCAAATTCATAACTCAAACAAGAGTAACCACAGGAGAGAGGCACCATTGAAATCTGAGAGAAAGTATAAATACAATAATGTACTCGGTATTAGTGAGATTGGGAGTGAATAGGAGTTTTGTTCAGCGAGGTGGCACATATCGCTGTCATATGATTATATGTTTTGCGTGCTAAGGGGCTGTCAGTTACTGTTATTTTGCGAGATGTGTTATGCGTACGTATAAGGTTTGTCAGTTGTGTTGTAGATTATTATGCATGATATATATACCATTCTATTATCGAGGGATTAAACATAGCAGCATAAGACGCGGGAAGGGAGGATCTAAATTTTATTATTTGTTTATATTTTTCTACGAATAGTATAGTCTTGCTCTTAATTATATTAGATGGCTCTAACCTTGTGTGTCTGTGATCACAGTATCTGAGCAAAAAGTCATATAAGCCATTGAGTTATTTTTACTGCGACAACTAATTCTATGGAGAAATTTGAAGAGGATTATTACTCTAGTAGAGGAATGTATTATAGCTATCATAAAGTTATCAAGCACATCTATTCTTCTACAGGGTGAAGGTGACTGCTCGCCCAGACGTAGATCGCTCACTCTCTCATCACTACTCACCTCTACATTCCTGCCCCTCATTAAAAAAAAACTTTCAAATCCCGTATTTCTTCATGATTTCCATTTCTCTTTCCGTTGAGTTGTGGAAGTGATTTGTACGCGTCAAATCACTCATGGGAGTGGAGGCACAAATCGACTTCTTCTCAATTTGGATCTTTCATTTCTGGTCTGCAAATTTTAGTCCCAAGTTTTCTTCCTTACATGATACTCGCTCATCGTTCAATTTCTCTCGGAGCAGATTTTACGTTCTTATCACGATGGGGACGTGCGGTTGTCACTGTTAGTCTTCAATTTAATTCTCTAATTATCTATACATTCGGATTGCAGGTCCCGAGGTAAATGCAGTATGCTGTCCCGTCGCTCTGTAATGCTTTCATTATTCCATCAGGATGAATACCGACACGGGATCTTCTATTACCGTCGAGACTTTCTTGCGATGACTGTCATCTTATCTGTTTTGGTCTTTCTATTCCACACGCACATAGTCTCATACGTAACTCAATCCAGATTTTCATAAAGTCAGTACAGGTTGCTATCTCTGCCATCCTTCATGGCGCTATTCAGTTTGGTGAGTGGCTGTGATGTACCGTTCCTTTACCTACGTGGTGGCTCCTTCGCAGCAGAATCGTGGAGCGTCTATATGTCGTACTGCCACACCAAACCGAGGGTATCTGAATGGAGTCAACAGTATGTGGATCCTCAGTGTGGTGACAATTCTTGGAGAGCTGTGGTCTAGCGTTCCACCGCAGTGAAAAAGTTGTATAAATAAATGGGAGTACTCTCGGTCACATCTCAAGCTCTTTTAAAAGTTAATCTACATTCCAAAATTTAAACTCTCCTTTTCTCATCTCATGTACTCCTAAAGATCTCCTCTCGTCTATACAAGTCATTCCTATTGCCCTTAAACTTATTCTCTGTGGTATTTATAGAAATAAGTGTTTTTTTTCCCATTTATGTTTTCCTGCATTTTATCCCCTGCATTGCTCCACATATTCTCCATCAACACATGCCAATGTTTTGCTTCTATGAGTCATTATGATAGAGTATTCTGACGATTAAAATTAATATTTTATTCAAATATCTAATATGCCACTTCACCTTTATATCTTCTCTAATTACTTGAATAATTAAAAAATAGCTTCAGGGAAACTATTTTTGAATTGTGAATATTTATCGTAATGATATTTTTATAAAAATTATCACTATTATCTCAATTCCTTGATATTTTCTATGCATCTCACTCATATGAGGTCAATCTAGTCTGTCTATCTTCTCTAACTATTACGATATTCGAGCTAGCTTCTATCTATCTATCTACGTATCTAATCTTATCTATAAACACAATATATTATCAATCTCTAATAATATATCTAACTATCTATTCTATCTATTCTATCTATTCTTCTTTCGTATCTGAATTAAAGATTATAGCCAATCTATCTATCTCATAACCAACTTATACTATACTTCCTAATTATATAATCATTGCTATCCTACCCTCACACCACACTAAATCTATCTATCTAATATCAAAATAAAAACAATAAAATACAATATCATAATAAGATCTTATCTGTTTGAGATTTCATCTTGAATGGGATCTATCATAATAATTTCCAAGGACATTAAATCGTTAGTTCTTGTTTAACAGCTTTAATGTATTAATTAATTTTTAACTATACAGAATTGATCTTTTCTAAAATTATCAACTTAGGATAGATTTTATTTCTTATCTTATTGAATTATCTATTTTATAATATTATTTAGTTCTATTAATTAATATTATTTTTAATATATTTATAATTATTATTATTTTTTTTTATTTTATTTATTATTATCTCAATATTATAATTCATTAATATATTTTACAGATTAGTCTCATCAGCAAATATGACTTACGTTAAATACACGTATATAATCTGACCCTAAGGATCCAAAATAAGCAAAATATCATAAAATGTATTTTATAATTGATATGATTGAAGGTATATAGACTTTAAAATTAAAACGAAGGCGTAATTGTTAATTTGGAATAGGAACATCTTCTTTAACAATTTCCTGCCTAAATATATTCCAGAGTTCAACTCGAGAGTCGCTTCTTCCTCTATTTGTATATCGATTTTTTTTTAATTTTATTTTCTCTTAAATGACAACGGGTGCAATAGAAAGCATAATTATGACCCGAATACCCGATTACCCTAAAGCGGATATATATATATAATATATAAAATTTTCAAATGCATGTATTTATTTATAGATTAAGTATTACTTATCTTGTCATTGTTTTGTTTGAATGATTGGAAATATCAATGCAGAGAAATTTTTTTTTATATTAAATTGTATGATATTAGGAAGAGATTGAGCTGGCTATAAGTAACTGTTATTTAAATATCTAGAGAGGTTTGTCGTTTTCGTCTTTAAAAAAATATCTTTTTACAATCTACAACTAATATTAAATAAAATATCTTTAATAACTAGTACTTCTCTATCTATTAGGAAATCATTCATGTGTTGAAAAGATGGTTTGTTTTTTTTTTTAAAAGAAAATATTATTTTTAACTACTCATGGGGGAAGGATACATCGTATACATACTTAATATCAATAGAATAATATAATATATATATTTATATATAAGATATCATATTTATAGGAGATATATAGTTATATATTTAAATTATATAACATACTATATAACTATAATATATATAATATATAATATCAAATATAAAACTTATTAATGCGTCCGCAAATTCTAGTTTACAGAAGTACTCGTAACAAAAACACCTAATAAGGTAATTTAACATCTTGCATTGCAAGTACTACTGAAATCATCTCACTAAAATCTAAAAAAAAAAAAAATTTTTATTATTTAATTAAAAAATTATATTAATAAAAACTATCTAAAAAAACAAAGGGCAAATTATTGAACTTCAAAAAATACATATTAAATAAAAAATTTAAAAACATAGATCAATATCATATAAAAACTACAATAAATAAATCATAGATAAAGATAGCGTAGGAAGTGAAGTCAAGGTCAATTAATCCTGTAAAATAATAAAATGTAAAAAAAGAAAAGAGGAAAGAGAGGTGATAAGATTGCAATGTTGGGTAACTTGATTTGTTGTGACAGAACGAAGAATAGTCGGGGAAATGGAGTTCTGGTTAATGTTGTATTAGGTAGTCAGGTAGGTTAATGTTAGCTGTTGTTGAGGATATGAGTGATATTGGTAAGATTGTCTATGAGTTAGTGTCCGCTTTCTTAAAGTGTGTGTGTGTTTGCTAAGCCGTGGGTGGGTGATGTGCATTGAAATCCCACCAATATTAGTTATTTAAGCCTTTGGTAAAGGGGATAGAAAATCACGTGGGTAGTATCGAGAAGCGGATTGAGGGATATAAAAATTAATTAGGTTGTATGTTTGTTATTGATTTTTACTTCTATTGATTGGTACGTGGGTAAATGGCTGTTGTTCAAGAGATGTTGTGTGTGATTTGTGGAGTTTTCGAATTGGATATTTATGTGTATGTGTGTAACAATGCCAATTTTTGGATGGATTTTTATATTGCCTTAAAATTGCGTAGTTAGGAAATTCAAAGAGGAAAGTGTTTTTTGTGAGATTACATTCCTGTATGAGTGCTATGTGTATATTTTATTTAATTAAGGTGTGGTGAGGTTCATGTTTTTTATACCTTATACCATTTATATTTAATTAAATTATGTTGATTGAATTATGGGATGGGGAATGAGAATTTCTGTGTGCGAGTCTCAGCATGAGTGGCAGCAAAAAGTTAGAGAATATTGATTAGGATATTGAAGGTTGGTGCAGTTTATGTGAAACCAGAGTTTGCGGTGTTGCATAATAATAAGGTTTATCCTCGAGTGCATGAACTATTTATTACATTTGGGGCAGGTATTTGCTCTGGGACATGAATTTAATTTTCTTTCACCGGCTAATAGGAGAAGGAGTTCAGGAGCATACACCGGCCTTGCGCACCCTAAATTCAAAAAGGGGTAGATTGTAAACGAAAATCTTTGAGCCCAATCGAATGCTGGGGTGACGATCTCAAGGATCACACCTCCAGCGAGAGGTGAGAGGGGTTGTAGCCATTTGAAGATTCATAGAGTTTACCCTCGCTGGTCCAACCTGAAGTGCCTTCGGAGCTGGTTCCAGAGTATGGTTCTTCCGAGTAGAATCCTGTATTCTCTTTTTGAACAAGTTGGCCACATTGAGACATATACTGCTGAGTAATTTATAAGCTAATATAATCTTTTATATATATATTAAAATTATTATTAGTACTTATAAATATATATATACTATACATATATATATATATATAATAAAAATATTATGTTAACATATATATTATTATATACTATATATAAATATATATACTTATATATATTATAAAACCTATAATATCATATATATATTATATACTAATAAATCATACTTATAATAATACACGATTTGGATTTCCTTGCTATTATACATATAATAATATAAGACACACTATCTATTTAACTATTATATTATATAAGGGTATACATGCAATGATATATATACGCTATATTTCTATATATCATTATGTTAGCAAATATACTTATATACTATATCCTATTATATAATTATATATATTATAAAATATAATAATAAATATTATATATCAATATTATTATATAGTATATATTGTATTTGACTTTACTTTATATTATATATTATGATATATTATATAATATTATATTATATATATTATATATATACACAAAGTATTTATATAATTACTATCTTAGTGGGGGGCTCAGCTCGATATCACCTTTATGGTGTTGCACTAACTCATGACGATATCGTACACACACATTCAATTATATCTACCATATTATATTAATAGTATATTATTAACTTATGCATATATCCATGTATATATTATGATTACTATATATAATGATATATGTATATTATTATACTCATAATGACAAGATATTTATATACTTAACCTCTCTATATTTTCTACTCATAATATATATATATATGTAAATATATATATATATCCCCATTCTATCTATATATACTATATATATATATATCTTATATATATTAAATATATTATGATATAATACTATAGTTATAATATACTAATTTATATAATGGCATATGTCCGATTTATCGACGCACTCCCTCCTATATCTTATATAATACAACGATTGTAACATAAGATATTCGAAACACATCTTTTCACTAACATTGAAGTGAAAATGGCCTAACGTCAATATTGAAACATTGTTAATTCAAAGCAATGCTTCACACCTCTATTAAAAAGTATTTAAAAATAAAAAAGTTCAAATCCTTGTAAAAAAATTAATACTCTATAGCTTAACATTTTATCTTTTGCTACCTTTAAGAATCTATTTAAAATTATCTAACATTGCCTTTAAACTCATACCTTTACTTAACTTATATATTAATGTAATTTTATTTGTATATTATTTATTTCACTTCTTGCATTGTTTCAAAATGCAAAAAAGGTGAATGAATATATAAACGCATATTGGTCCAAGAGAGCCTTTCAATCCTTTTATTCGGATTAAGTAGATATTAAAAAGAAAAATTGGCCGGCGTTAGTTAAGCAAATAAATGTATCTGCATTATGCATTATTTATATATAAGTAGTTATATATATATACTACTATATATATAACTATATATATACTATATACCATTGACCATTTCATTATACATAATATATAATCATTATCATTATATAATGATATGTATAATTTTTATATCATATAATATATATCATTATATAAGACTTTGAGAGAGAGAGAGAGATTGAGAGAGGGGGAGAGATATGTGAATACAACTTAATAAGCAGGAGATCTTTGCAAACGCCAAACAAATATCTATTATCGTTCGTTCGCTACGAGACGTTAAATTTTTTGAAACATTGTCTTCAGTCAATTTACTCGCAATTGTTTCGCTATTTCAACAAATTTTGAATTTCGAGTATAATTGAACAAAGCGGTTGTTTCTTGATATGCCAACCGCAAGTTTGTAGGTATAAGCGTCCCAGACGGATATTGTTTACACACATTTTTCTTCCTCAAAAATGTATAGGGCATGTGTCTGTAAAGTGTCTGAAACAATCATGTTGTTTGACATTTGGACTAACTAACTAAAATTTGGTGACGTTTTTTTTTTCATTAAGTAATAAATCATTGGAGTGTTTTATTATACAGAAGCAGTTGCTATTATTTTCTTTATAATTTTATTCCTTACTTTAGAAAAAATTAAAGAATAACAAGTAATAATAAATATGGTTATGCACACATAAAACGTGCAAGTTGATATTAATATAATAGGTGGCTTGGGGCGCAATACTGCAACCAGGCCACGAGCCCCCCCCCTGATATATATAGCTATATATAGTATATATATTTATACTATATATATATATAATATAATATTTATATATTATATATATTATAATATAATTATATTATATATAGTATATATATATATATATATTAGGTAAATATATATATTCTATATATATATATAATATATATATATATAATGTATAAATTATATAATATTACTTAATATATACTATATATATATATTATATATTATTATATATATTACAATATATAATTGGAACTTAGTGGGATTTATAAATATAGCTGCGATATATAGTCTATATATATCATATATTATATATATATATATTATATATATATATATATATATATATAATACTATATATAATATATTTAATATATATATATATATTATTATAATATATATATATATAATACCGACTGAGATACTTGTATATGCGTGTAAGACTGCATCATATTGATTAGGTGACGTCAAAGGATGTTTGGCAAAGGCTTTCGAAAGGTATGCTCGTTACCATAAGATAGATAAATTACCAAGAATGAACGGTTGAGAATTATTGCTTTAGAAAGTTACATTCTATACAAAACACACATCACACACATTCCAGACAAGCTATAATATAAAATTATTATATATGTTATATATATTATATATATATATATATATATATATATATAATATAGTATAATAATAATATTATAATATATTATATATATATATAATATACATATATATATATACTAATATATAATATAAATATTAATCTAATATATATATATTATATATATATATATATAATATATGTTATATATATAATATATATTATATATTAATATATATTTAATATATATATATAGTATATTATATATATATACTATATATTTATATATATATATAATATATATATATATATAGTATATATTATATATATATATATATATATATTAATTATATTATGAATTATTATATATTATGTAATTAAAAAATATAATTATTCGTACTATTAATAATTATATTTAATTCCTTATGAAATAAAAAATAAACAAAGATATTTATTAAGATTACTGTTATATCAAAATTTTATAATAATTATAGAAATATGTTTAGGGAAATACCATTTTAACAATATATTCAAATAATAATATCCTCTGCACCTTAAAAATGTATTTTTTGAATAGTCATCTTGAAATTGGAATTATATATCAAATTCTGTTAATTGAAATATACAAAAACAGAGAAAAAAAAAAAAGAAAAACAAACATTTCTAAACGGGATAAAACTATTTTTCTGACGATAAATTTTAATTTAAATTTACATTTGGCCCCATCACAGTTGTCCTCCTTTAGTCGTTCGTCTTTCTCGTCTCTCTCTTCTCATCTCTCTCTCTCTCTCGTACTCCTCTCTCTCTCATCTCTCTCTATTCTCACTACTACATCACACACTAATGCGAACACACACAAACCACACACATCCCACACACACACACCCACATCACACACACACCTACACACATCACACCACAGCACACACAGCAAGTTTCGCACTAATAATATGCCGCCTTTTCATTTGAAAACTCTCCCGCTAAAAGGAAATCATTATTGTACTTTAGAATTTGTATAATAGTAATGTCCCAAATATGATGCCACTAATATTTTTCCCAGCTTCGTCGTGTTATTTATTTGGAAGCGAACTTTTGAGTCACATTTTATTTTTGTTTTAAATGTAAAAATTAATATTATGGAGCATTACTTTACATTAATCGAATAGATGAGGTAAGAGAGGTTTTCTTCTCTACGTTTTTTTACATGCTTCCTCATATTTATGCAGGAGGAAATGTCGATATATGTATATATTTATTATAATATATATATTATATATAATATATATATATATATATATATAATATTATATTATATATAATATATCTATAGTATATTATCTATATATATAATATATAATATATATATTATATATAATAAATATATATTTATATATATATATATAGTATAATTAGTATATAATATATATATTATATATATATATATATTAGTATATATATATATATATATATATACCATCTACCTGATATCATAATATTAATTATATACATACTTGCACTATATATCTATTTATATATATACCATATATACAATATATAATATCACAAAATATATAAACATATATTATATCTGATAATATCATTTAATATAATAATCATAAATTTATATAATATTATTAATAACTATAATAGATCTATTAAAACCTTAAATTTAAACCCTATATCTATATATTATATATATATATATTATATATATATCAACAGTTTCCTGCCTGGCATATATTTGAGAATGTACAAACTAGAGAGAAAACCTCTCTTTACTCTTATCTTATTTGTAGGATTAATTAATATTCCAGTACACTCATAATATTGATATTTTTCACGGAAAAACAGTAAAATAGTGACTCAACATTCGCTTTCCAAGATATACACGAAAGCCTGGAAAAGATTGTGGCTAGATATTTGGGACAATTTACTATATAAACAAATTTCATAATAAATAATGCAACATTTTTATTGATACCAAAATTAAACGGGCATTCTAATGTGTGAGGGTAGTGTTGTGTGTGTGTGTGTGTGTGTGATGTAGGTGTGTGTGTGTGTGTGTGTGTTGTGTGTGTGTGTAGTGTGTTGTGTGTTGTGGTGTGTGTGTGTGCTGTGAGAGAGAGAGAGAGAGAGAGCAGAGAGAGAGAGAGAGAGAGAAGAGAGAGAGAGAGAGAGAGAGAGGAACACTAAAGACAATGAATTACCATGTAAATTTAAATTAACATTTATTCGACAGAATGAATGGTGTCAAATAATGTTATGTTTTCATTTTTTTTTTTCTTCTTTTTTTTGTAGCTTTCATACAGATTTTGATAAACAATCGAATACACCTCATTAATATCAAATACTTTTTTAAATATTAAAATTATTATTGGTTTATATTTATATCTCGTCTAAAATGCATCGCAACTTCACAAGATCTTCTATCACTATCTATAATAATTTTTTTTGATAAATAAGAATCTAATTTTATTCCTTCACTGTCATTGTCATATAAGTTAAATAATTTTCATAATATGTAGAATATTATTTTTTTTAATTTAAATAATATATATATTATATATATAATATATATTATATTATATACTCTAATATAATTATAATAACTAATTATTATATATATATAATTTTTACTATAATTATAATAATATAACTTTTTCAATATAAATATATATTATACAATATACTATCTATATATATAATAATATACCTATTATATTGTATATATAATACTTATATCTCTATTATATACTATAAATATTATACTATATATATACTATATATACATATTATATATAATATAGTATGTAATAATATATTATATTATACACTTAACATTTTAAATAACTACTATAATAATATATATATATATAACCCCTATTCACAACATAAATATGTTTCACTCCATAGTACTACTATAGTATAATACTATATATATGCTTTGTGTGTGTGTAATGTGTGTGTGTGTGTTTGTGTGTGTAATGTAGAATTTTTCTAGCGCATAACTCACAGTTCATTCTTTGTAATCTTTCCTTAATCTTTGTTGGTACAGCATCACTTTCGAAAGCTTTGCAAACATCTTTGCGTCCTATCAACTATTGATGCAGTCTACACACGCATCAAGTTACAGTTCTTAGCGTATTATAATACTATATATTATATATATATATCTATAATATACTATCTTTATATATATACTATTATTATATAAATAATATATATCATATATATATATATACTATAATATAAAATATATACTAAATATAATTATATTAATAATATATTATATACTCACGCCAACTAAGTTAAATTATAGATACGTATATTATTATATATTACTATAAATACTATCATAATATATTTATATATATATATATTATATATAAGCTACTGTTTACTTAATATATATTATATATATATATACTTAATATATTTATGATTACTATATATCATACTACTATATCTATATAACTATATATATAATACTATACTAATATCTCTACTACCTATATATATACATATATATATAATATAATTATATATATATATTTATAACTTATACTATATCAGGGTGACTCGTTGCATGGTTGCAGGTTGCGAACCACCATTTTATACAACTAGCATCTAGTGTGTAACTAGTTATTATTTTTTATTCTTTATATTTTTAGTAGGATTAATATTAAAGAACTAATTGCATCTTATTATAATACAACTCTACATTTTATTAGCTTAAGAAAAAAAAAAGTAATCAATTTGTTTTCCTCCAAATGTTAAACCAACATGATTGTTGCAGCACTTTACAACACATACGCTATAATACTTGCTTTGAAGGAGAAAACTGTGTGAAAATTTGACGCGTGACGCTTTATACCTACAAACTTCGGTTGCATACTCAAGAACACCGCTTTAGTTTTCAAATACTGAAATTCAATTTGTGATAGCGAAAATTCGGAAATTGAACTCGCATGTTTTCAAATATTAACTCTCGGCGAACGCGTATGTTTTGTTTTGCGGTTTGTCAGATCTCTTGCCTTCTTTTTCACTTCTCTGCTCTCTCCCTTCTCATATGCAGTGTTCTCTATACAATAATATATATATACTATATTATATATACTATATATACTACATATAATAACTATATTATAATATAATAATATATATATATTATATATATACCCTATATATATAATATATAATACTTCAATATATAATATTTAGTCATGTCGTTATCCGCCTCCAGGTAAGTTGAAGGCAATTTTTTTTTATCTACTTAATCGAATAAAGTATTGAAATCTCTCTTGGGGCCTTTAAAAAAGTTTCTATTTCATTATTTTTTTTTACAATGCAGAGTGAATATAATAATATAACAATAAATTATCATTATTCTAAGTTAGGTTAAGTAAAGTTATTTAATTTATAAAAAGAAATAGATTTTAACTTACATAATTCAAAAAGAAAAAATGAGTTTAATTAGAGTACAAAGATTTGAACTTTTTTTTTAAATATTTTTAGAGGTGTGAAGTGCTTTAAGTAACACTGTTTCAATTGACTTATTAGGAAGTTTCAATTTGACTTTAGGCATTTCACTTCAATTCATACAATCGATGTATATCTAATATATGGAGGTGGAGGCCGCATAGATGTCTCTATCCCATATATATCCTATATATATATACTATACTAAATGAGCATCCACCTGATTTCTATATATATCATAGTATACTTATTATTAATTATATAATATATATAAACATATTATAACATATATATAGTAAATATATAATATACTATATCTATATAACTATACCATTAAATATCCTAGTATAATATATAGTATAATATATATATTATATATATACTATCTTATATATCTAACTATATTAATATATATTACTATATAATTGTGTGTGTGAAATGTAGATGCAACCACCTATAAATTGTACGACAAGCCGCCCCTGATATATATATACCATACGTATTTACCTAAACTCCTATACTACTTATATTATATATATATATATATATATGATAACTATATATATAATCATATTAACCTCACATATCTAATATTAACCCTCTATACAATATATATATAACATTTATATATAATAACTATAATATATATATATACTATATATTATAATCCATATACTACCACACCTAATACTACCTAACTCCAGTAACTACTATCTATATACTATATATATACCTTCGCGTAGTTCACTTACTATCTACCTTCCTATATGATATACATATAATATAATCTATTTATATATTATATATATAATATATATACTATATATATTATATATATATATATATATTTTAATTATATATTATATTATTATATTTATTATTATATATATATTATATATATTTATAATAATATATTATATATATATAATTATACTATTATATATATATATAGCAGTATATGTCTCAATGTGGCCAACTTGTTCAAAAAGAGAATACAGGATTCTACTCGGAAGAACCATACGTCTGGAACCAGCTCCGAAGGCACTTCAGGTTGGACCAGCGAGGGTAAACTCTATGAATCTTCAAATGGCTACAACCCCTCTTACCTCTCGCTGGAGGTGTGATCCTTGAGATCGTCACCCCAGCATTCGATTGGGCTCAAAGATTTTCGTTTACAATCTACCCCTTTTTGAATTTAGGGTGCGCAAGGCCGGTGTATGCTCCTGAACTCCTTCTCCTATTAGCCGGTGAAAGAAAATTAAATTCATGTCCCAGAGCAAATACCTGCCCCAAATGTAATAAATAGTTCATGCACTCGAGGATAAACCTTATTATTATGCAACACCGCAAACTCTGGTTTCACATAAACTGCACCACTTCAATATCCTAAATCAATATTCTGCTAGACTTTTGTCTGCACTTCATGCTGATGACTCGCACAAGAATATTCCATTCCCCATCACTAATCTCAATCAAATAAGTTTATTAATTATATAATGTAATAGTTATATATAAAACATGAACATCAACATTTAATTAAAATAAATATTACACACAGCTCATACAAGGATGTAGATCTTCTATAAATATCACTTTCCTCTTTTGATTTCCTACTTCCACTTAAAAATATTCTGACTATCACTCTCACTCATGAAATATCAATCATTTAACACATAATATCAATTCAAACTCCAAATCACACAAAATCTTGAACAACAGCATTTACCATCCGTACAATCAAAGAAGTAAAAATCAAGTAAAAACATACAACCTAAGTAATTATTTATATCCTCAATCGCTTCTCGATACTACCAGTGATTTTCTATCCTTTACTACAAATAGATAATTAATATTGGGCTGGGGTTTCAATGCACATACACCAACCCGGCTTAGCAACACACACACCGTTAGAAGGCGACACACTGCATTGAGACCTTACTTCACTCAATATCTAACAACATATAAACCTTACTGAACTACCTATACAACATACCAAAGTCTTTTCGCGATATTTTCCTCTGCTTTCAACAAATTCAAGTTACCCAACATTGCAATCTTTTCACTCTCTTTCCTTGTTCTTTTTTTTCTTTTTTTTTTTTTTTTTCATTTTTCGCAATAAAATTTTACCAGGATCCGCCAATGTAGTTCACTTTCCTGTAGAGCTATTGTGTTTTTTTTTGTAGATAGTGGATTGTGGTTTTAAACACAATTTCACATCACTATATATGTATATAATATATGATATGTTATATTATATTATATAACTATATATAATATATATATTAAGTAATATTATTTATATTATATATATATATATATATAATATATTATATATTGTATAGAGTATTACGATGTTCCTTCCCATGTGTTAAAATATTTTCTTAAAAAAAAACCTTTTCAACAATGATGTTTCCGATGGCTTTAAGTTTAGTTTTGAAGAATTTTTTTAGTTACAAAGTTGAAAAAAATATTTTTTTTTATATTGATGGAAATAAAAAGAATAGAAATATCACTTTCTTTTAAGGAATTGCTCCCAAATCTGAAAGCTTATGAAAAAAAATTTCCGTTTCTCATATAATATAATAAGTCTGCAAAAGAAAAAAATAAATCTGTCTTACGAAAGACAATAACAGGATTTGAAAATGTTAAGTAAAAAAAGACCGCTTTCGTTTTGGTTTTGTAGCACCACATGAATTATGGCTTTCTTCACCCTTCATTTTAGAATAATGTAAAAAATATATAAGGAGAAGAAGCGACTCTGAGTTGAACTCTGAAATTTAGGCAGGTTGTTAAAGAAGATTATTCCTATTGATAAATTTAATATATGTTGAAGCTCTTACCAGTTATTCATCAAAATGTTAATAGATTTTAAATGCTTGTAATGTTCTGTAAAGACGTGTTTTTACGATGTCAGTCGTGACGTAAAAATTTTTAATGAAGAAGAATATTAAAAAAAAGATCGTACAGAATTAAAGACAATTAAATAAAAAAATATAGAGTGATTGAGTGAATTAGAGTAGACTAGTATAGGATAGATAGATAGATGATAGATAGATAGATAGATATGATAGGTAAGTGATAGATTACGATTAGATTAGGATAGATGAGATAGATATGATAGATAGATAGAGTAGATAGATAGATAGATCGATTGATAGATAGATAGATAGATAAATAGATAGATTAGATAGATAGAGTAGTAGCTAGATTAATACGTGAAATTATTGGTTTATAATATTTTACGGTTGAGGATAGATAAGATAGATCGATAGATAGATTGCGTCGATTGATAGTTACCCTGATTCTAGTATGATAGATTATGATAGATATGATAGATAGATATAATAAGAAGAATGGATATTCGCTTTTTAAAAAATTTACATTAGAGTAAAAAAGGTTATATTCCTAATATTTGGTTAGCCAGTAATTGTAGAAGATTTTAAAATTAAACTGGGCTTTTTGATATTTGAATAACTATATTAAGTTTTACTCGTCAGAATTACTTATATAATGGACTCATAGGAAGCAAATCATGGCATGTGTTTGATGGAGAATATGTGGGAAAAAAGCAGGATAATAATCAGTTAAACCTCTGGGAAGAAAAACCACTTTATCATGACAACGCTGAAAGTTTAAGGGCAAATGGAATGACTTGTATAGGGAGGAGAGATTTTTAGAGTACAAGAGATGAGAAAAGGAAGTTTTATTTTGGAAGAAAGTCCGAGATAATGAGAAGAGAGAGACAGAGAGAGAGAGAGAAGAGAGTAGAGAGAGAGAGAGAGAGAGGACGAAGAGAGGGAGAGAGAGAGCAGAGAGAGAGAGAGAACTGAGACGAGAGCGAGAGAGAGAGAGAGAGAGAGTAGAGAGAGAGAGAGGAGAGAGAGATGAGGAGAGAGAGGAAAGAGAGAGAGAGAGAGAGATGCATTGTAGTTTGACTATAATTCTTTACTATCATTTGTAGCAAACTTTATGGGTTTATTCAGTCAGGAATTTGATCTCTATCGATTTATTTTCCTTATTTTCCAGACAAAAATAATGATTTATTAAAAAAAAATAGTTCATATTTATACACTCGTAAATTTATATCAGATTTATCAAGCAATTTAGCTACCTCAATACAGGTAATTTCCCCAAAAATCTTCATATTGCACAATTTGGAGCTAATTTTCATAATCAAATAGAGAATATTATTCTTTTAATAAATTTCAAATCTTTTTAGTTACTTTGTTTATAATGTATTTTTTTTTAAATTTCTTTATTATAGTTTTTTATTTATAATCCATATTAATTAATTTTCTTGTCCAAATTATTCTGTCAATCTGTTTTATTTATTCAATTCAAATCTTTAATTGTCCTAATTGCTACTTACAATGTCTTCGTTAATTATTAAATTCAAATTAAAATCTGAATAAGAGCTCGTCTCCAAGATTCTCTCATTTAAATCTTCATTTAAGCCTGACTCCATATCCATTTCATAATAAAAGCTACCTAAGATTTTTTAATAGTTTTGAACATCAATTTTAATTTGAATAATAATACTAATCCTAATCCAAAAGGTTAACTTTTAAATATATGATCCGCAGCTCTCGCTTTGGAAGCTAGAGATCGAGATAGTGATTCACCCAGAAGTTATTTCTGTCTTTCGCCCAATTATGGTTGTTAACATGGGTTATGTTCTTCTGAAAGAGTTGAGGTTTCAGTCTTTCACCCAATTATGGTTTTTAACATGGGTTGTATTTTTCAAAAAAAATAAAAAAATAAAATAATACTCGGGGTTCCAGTCTTTCACTCAATTATGGTTGTTAAAATAGGTTTCATTCTTTTAGAAAAAGATGAAAGGTCCAAGTATTAAAACTATTATGATTTTTATTATAAGTTATATCCTTCTAGGAAAAAAAGTGGAGATGCCAAACTTTCAGCCAATTAGTGATGGTAAAATTGGTCAAAATTCGCATAGAAAAAATGGAGGAAGTTCTCTCGCATTAAAGCGGACATGCAACTAAAGGGTTTGCACATACGGTAACATCCGCTTTAATTCCGAATAATATTTGGACATTGAAGCAGAACTCCACAAATCCTCGAGACATTTAAAAGATACTTTAACTTTCTTCTTGAGACTTTTGTTGTAATGTTTTTTTATATTATACTTTTTTTCTTCTTCTCATTTCTAACCTTCATTTCTCGGGATTTTAAGATTGAATTATTTATATTCGAAAGAAAATCTTTTATTATTAAAACAAAAATAAAGTCTATAGGAAATCCTTCTTTAATAAGAATAATAATAATCATAATGAAATAATAATAATAATAATATATAATAATATAAAATAGTTTTTATAATAAAAAATAATATAATCAATAATATAAAAATAAAATAATAAATAATAATCAATATATTTATAATAATATAATAATAATAATAATATATATAATAATATAATAATTAATAATATATAATATATAATATAATATCGAATGATAAAATAATAATATAATAAGTATATAAATTAATAATAATAAATAATAATATAAGATAATAATAATAAATATATAGCAAATAATAATATTAAAATAATAACATAATAATACTAATAAGTAATAGGGTAATCAATAATAATAATAATAGACATAATATTAATAATAATAATGATATAATAATATATAATAGATAATAATATATAATAATAATATATAATAATAATAAATAATAATAATAATAATCGCAATCTCAGAATCAGTTTATATAAAAAATTAAAATAATTAAGTTATCATGAAGGATTGTTACTAGTTAATAAATTAAGCTTATAAGTTTTGAGGGCTCCTTATATATATATATATATATATATATATATATATATATATATATATCTAATATATATATATATATATATATATTATATAATATATTATATATATAGTATAATAATATTTTATATATAATATTATATGCTAATATATATATATATATATATATAAAATATATATATATATATATATATATATATATATATAGTATATATTAATATATATATAATATATATTATATATATAATATATATATATATTAAACAGGGGGCAAGCAAGACACAAAGATGGTAAATAAATAAATAAATAATTAAATATAAAATAAAAATGTAATTGTATGGCACAGAAACTGTCCCAACTAATGTCACAACAAAATGGCAATAATATCACAATAACATTTGCAACGCGGAAAAGACATTATATATATAATAAAGTAGCTTCATACCAATTTATTTCTCTAATAAGAAGATAATTATAAATATTTATTTTGACATTTGTTTCACTTTTATGGTCGGTTAAATTTGTTACTTTCTGGTTGTGAAAATTTCGTCACTTTTTGGTTGAGGTATTTTCGGCACTTTTGGTTTGGACATTTTGTCACTTTTTGGTTGGAACATTTTTGTCACATTTTTGGTTGGGACATTTTTGTCCCTTTTTGGTTGAGAAATATTTTTGCAGTGAACCTTCTTGAATGAACACTCTCATACTCATCGAACACGTGGTCATTATTAATCCTAACGCCTTTTTGCCGCCGATTTCAATGAAACTTTCTTTCCGATTTTCATGAACCATTTAGCAAGCGTTACCCTATATAATTGGAACCCGGAGTAGAACACACAAAACTTCAATCAAACGCCTTCTGAAAAAACAAAATGAAGAAAAAGGAAAAAACATTAAAACAAAGATACTGAAAAAATCAGAACACTCGGAGAAAATGAATCAAGCAAACGAGCATTATCGAAACTGGACTTCAATTTTCATTCTAATTTTGGATTATGGTCATAGATCATTTATGGTCTTCACCTTTTCACAACTTCACAGTTCGAGGATTCATTGTTAGACATAGCAAACTTCCTTTACGCTATGGATTTCTTTCATCATTCAAGTTTGGATTATGGGCAGAAACTTATTTTTTGATTCCATTACGAATTCTGATTCTTTTTCCGAATTCTAAATGGTTCTGTGACCGCTCCCTTGATATAATGGGAAGAAATTTTTTCAAATAAAGGACCTTAATTTTAAATGAAGTTCGCCTTAACATATGTAACTTCCTTTAACCAAATATTTCAATTTGATGGTTAATAGGGAGAATACAGAAGATATGACCGTTGATCCCACTACGAACTCTGATTCCTTTTCGAATTCTAAATGGTTCTGTGACCGCATCCCTTTTATTTATGAGGAAAGTTTTCAAATAAAGGACCTAAATTTCAAGCAACTTCATCTCTACATATGACAAGCAATGCTTCTCTCGTAACTACAGCTTTGAAAAACTATGTGTGCATTGATTGATCAATTCATGGATACATTAGAAACGCTTATACTACTGCACCTCCTTGTATTTCAGCGGTTCGCAGGTCGTTGGCCAATTAACTTGAGAATAATTAAATTGTTTCATATCATAATTAATGTTATGAACATTTTTGTATTTTTATTCATCTTAAATGTTTGTATGTTTGTTTATATCTAACGGATATAACCAAATATGCTTGTGTTAGAATGCACCTTTTATTTTCTGTATATATAGCATTATTGTTTTATGTATTCAAATATTTGTATATGTTTAGTCTTCGGATGTAACCAGTAAGCTCGTTATTTTGAAATTTCTTTACATTTCATGTATACTATTTTTGCCTTCAAATGTTGTATGTCTACTTATGTCTTCGGACATAATTAGATATTCTGCTTTCATTTGAAAGTATTTTATGTATTATTTTACTTTATCTTTTTACCTCATTTAACATCGTTATATGTTTGTTGCGCATTGCCAAAATGCCACATATATGTATACATTTTGAATGAAGGTTAATTTTTATATCTTGCATATTATATAACATACTTTCTCACTCCGTGTTTAGCACGCGAAGTAATGTAGTACTCCATTATAACTTATAATTTTAGCATAAGTCGAAGTAAAATAGTATATAAACCCGTCCCGTTGAGATACTCTTCAGTCAGATTAAATTAACAAGAAGAATCAGAGAAATAATCTTATTTTCAAGATTACTCTCTCCAGAAATCCACCAAAACTTAAAATGTGCTTTCCGGCAGAAGGTAAAGTTACACGGACAGTGGCTGCGCTCCGAATTTCATCCAACAAATTTTCGCTAAAGCGAAGAGACAGAGGCAAGGGAGGTGTAAACGCGCTGGAAAGGCTGTGACTACCAATTCGCCTACGAAGAGATAGTATCGTAACGGAAGGGAATTTTATTACTTCTTTACTTTTTTTGAATATCTCTTTTTATGTTGAATAAAAACATCAATTCAAATATGGATTTCTAAATTACCATCCTCTTATATAGGGTGCTTGCTCACAAAAGAAGAACCAATTTAGCAAAGCGTACCCTATATATATATATATATATATTTATAGTATGTACATATATATTATATATATATATATATATATATATATTATATAGAATTTTTTTATATATATATTATATATATATATATATATATTATTTACCTTAAAGCATTAAAAACATCTAAAATCATTAAAATAAAATTCACTAAAACGGGTAAACACACATTGCGCAAGATACATGCATAAATACACATTAAAAACATAACATTCATAATCATACATTAAAACACTAAAACCCATATAACACGATCACAAAAATATATCACATGCACCGTTAGGGACCGACCGGGGCGGGAATTTTGCCGGGGCCGGGGCCGGGGCCGGGGCTGGGGTCGGGGCCGGCCCGGGGCCGGGCCGGGGCCGAGGGCCGGGACCGGGGCCGGCCCCGGGCCCGGCAAAATTCCCGCCCCGGTACCGGCGGCCGGGGCCGGGGCGGGCCGGGGCACGGGGCCGGGGCCGGGGCCCGAAGGAGGCCTGCGCCGGCTTTTTTCCTGCGGGGCCGTATTTTTAGGCCAGCGACCGGGCCCCTGAGACCGTATTTCCTAGAGACCGCATTGGCACAGGCCGGAGGCCACTGGCCTGGCCGCCCGGGCCGGGACCGATGCCAAGTAGTGAGACCTAAGAGAACCGTGATGTGCCGGTGCATCAGAGTCTCGGATTGCGCAGAAGAACCGGCGTTCAGATTAATGAGGCCTGTCAGAGTCTGCGGTGCTTTAATTTAGCAGTGAATCCCGGGCAGTATTAGGCACACGAAAGAGCTCCACAGAGGGCACGAGCGAGGGTTGTGCGGAGACAGGGTGACAAGGAGGTGGTAAGGCTTTATTCGGGCGAAGCGGAGAGTCAACTGTGGCATTGCGAGAGTTAAGACAAGGCTTATTGAAGAGTGCGATGCAATGATTGCAAGTAAAACACTTGACTAGTTATGTCTTACAGCTTAGGATTGAAAGATGGTAAATATAATATGTCATACATTAGAGTTATAGACAGTATATATCACCTCATAATCAAAGAGACACGAGAAAAGTTTGACATCTTATATCTAGAGGATTGTCAAATGAAATAAATATTTGTACGAATATGAGTATTCTCTATACACAGACCATATATTATGAAGTCTCTTTCTGATATGATTCATGAGTAAAGGATGATTACAGCAACATTTATTGTTTTTTTTGATGTGAGATTAATGAGATATATGGGTATTATTCAGTCTAGTAATCTTTACTCCAAGATGGCAAATAATCATACTTAGATAAAGAATAATTACTTCAGAAACCTGCTATATACTATAATTAGTAGTCAACAAATAACTGAGTTAAATAGTACTAGGCCCATATCTAGTAAGTGGGTCTTCTATGATAAGGTTCGCATTTGCTTGTATTGTGAGCAGTTGTTATAACGTTTAATTTCAATTTTATATATAATATTTTGAATTGTTCTCAAAAATTCATTCACTTAATCTCTACAACAAAGAGCTTCTTGAAAGTAGTTATTATATAGGTACTCGAGTACAGCATTAAGAAGACAAAATGTGTCTATACTCTTGTTCACTATCATTATATATTTAATGCTTGTGTTTTCAAAGCAAAATTGGAAAGTATTATACAATACACTTCGTTTATAATCACTCCCAAAAAATCTAGACATATTAATCTCACCTGGATTGAAGTTCCACTCTTTTATAGAAAGGTGATATGTATGTATAATATATTATAGTCATCTCAAACTAAATCAGTGTATTCGGGGAGTAAGTTTACAAACTTAGTTGAGAAGTAAGGTCACCTAGGAAATTTGCAAGAAGCTGGCATAATAATGATTGAGACTTCATTGTCACTACTAAACTGACTCAAAAAGTGAGCAAATAGTGTATAACAAGCTTCTTATGATGTGAGCTATATTATCTAAAAGAGTTGATCATATTCATTTGTCCTATTGCTAACTCAATTTACATAGGATGATGAGGTATTTTTTTACAAGAAGACTTGATATATATACTATAATTGAGAAGTGATAATTGTTAATATATTGGATATCATAATTAATGAGGATAGAGTGATAAATCAATGAATGTTTGTGCTTATTTAGACCCTACAGCCTCATTACTAGAAACTAAAAACAGTAATAAGAGACTCATGGATGTCTTGCTGACTAAGTTATTACATAAAAAATTTGTAAGCCTCAGATCTAGACAAGTCTATAAGTTACGGAAATTTGTTCATTGATTCAGATAAATGTATATATTATATATTGTGGCATAAGGTTGAATAAAGAAAATCAAAAGCAGTGGGAAATTAAATACAAGTGGTAGTACTTTGATCGTACTAGGTAGGAGTGGTACATTTTGTAGTCTTAGTTGTTATATTCTCAGATTGGTGGTATACAGCTCTTTTTTTTAATAAATGTTTTTATACACTCCCCTAGAGTAACTTTATCTATCTATGTTAAAGATCTATATTTGTCTCAACAAACTTAAAAATCTACAATAATAACGCTCTCTCTAGGAGTAGGCTGCGATGAACGACCGTCTCTGCTATAAGTGTGATAATATATGAGCCGATCCCGAAAAATAGTGATCTAAGCCGTTATGACTGTGCTGCGTGCGACTATATCTCTGCGCGCCACTATGAGCATACTCCGTGAGACATGTAATATATCTATCTGAAAGTGCTCCTTACAATACTTTTGTTGACGCATAAAACGATGCTCATTTGCCAGTGGGGATCATTAATCGAGGCGATTATTTCTCATATTCCCTTTCTTACATGAGTCAACAGAGTTTCAAGAGTATGCTAGTTAATGGAACAGGAATTCTGAGTGTATCTATGTATTATTAGTAAGTTTGCCCTGTTAGGTGACTAATAACCTATCTACCTACTCTTAACTAATAGTTTTAATGGTATCTGTTGTGCCTTTAAAGTGGAGCCTAAATCTGTGGAGTCTTTTGTGTAATATGATAGTCAAAGACTCTCTTGTTCTCGTGATCATTGTAATACTAGGCCATATTGGGTCGTCTACGTTCTCGAATAGCTACTACTCGTGTCTCTTTGGGTGTTTCTCTCTTCATCTGAGACTCTAACTCAGATAGTACAATATCTTTTTTCGTTCATACTATCGTCTTCCATAATGCATGCCTCCAGTAATAACCATCTAGTGCACAGCCCCTGCTCTTTCCCCTCACTGTAATTTACACGTGTGAATTGTGGTCACCAATCATAACTTGCGACGTTCTGTTTATCTCACAACGTTGGTGAGGTTGTGCGCTGAGCGTGGCTGCGAGACACGATACCTGCAACTCTATGCAGTTACCGCCCACTGATATATCATTCTAACGTTCACTCTTACGCTCGATGACTCAACTGTCTACCGATTCTATATAGCTATTATTTTCAAATCGCTCCCTCTTTTTGCATCTAGAGCTGCCTCTCATCTTCTGCTTGTCAATTCTAATTTATTTGTACTAAATTCTGGATGGGATGGTCTTCGGTGATGTCACCTGCAACCTTTGGTAAAGTTTAACTCTTTTTAAAAAATACTTATTAACTTTTATCTCATTATATATATCATCTCCTCTCTCAATATAAAACACCTACCCATAAACTATTATCTATATTTTTCATATTTCAACGGCCTATACTTAAAACGTGTCTTACACCTGTTGAGTATCTTTAAATATAGAAACTAATCCTCAAGAGGACAGTCTTGCGTCTCAAAATAAGATAACACAACATTAAAAAATATTGTGTAATCTTGGAGAGACTCATTACAAAGCAATTTTAACAACTTGAGCCTTTTATGTTTTAAGGTGGCCTCAAAGAGGTGCTTGAAGAGTTTACTGTATTATAGTGATTGATATTGAATATTTATTATTTACTCATTATATACTGAAACAGTATATCTTTTCTAAAGTTATAATAAGGGCCTTATTCTGGCTCTTGTAATGGATAGTATTAACTGTGTTCATCACATCTGGGGGGGTGCTCAGCTGCCCACCTCTATCTATTTGTATAAATAGTGTGATTGAGTTACTAATGACTAGAGATACTGTAATTAAATAGTTACTGTTCTCCTATATATATATATATCGTCTTTCAATAACTCCTCATTGTATCCCTGTCTATCTCTCGCGCGGAGGGAACTCCATTCGGCAGCTCGTACGCGTCCACTCCTCTCTATCTATTCTCACAATAAACGTCGGTAGAAGTGCTCAAGTGAGTGCAGCCTCCCACCGTGCTCGTGTGCATCTACCAACACAGCGCCTTTTGCCGCCTCGTATTGGCCCACAAAGGCCTCAATTTGCTTGACATACAACTCTCTCGTCTTGTAGTAGGATGTGTATTGTCTGCTGTGTTGAGTAGTGGTGGAAAGAGACAACTCAACAGACATTGTATATAGAAGAAGATACAGACGTCGTATAGGAATGCGCTCTTTGCTTATGCCAGCATATGTAGACCTTGTCCTGATTCACCATGAGAGTATTCCATCAGTGCCTCCTTCATAACATTGTAGATATTTTATAAAGAATATACCCAGTTCAATATGTACAAATCCAGGCGTCTATGACGCGAGAATCCTTTAGAGAATTCTCTCTCTCATTGGGCAACTAATTGTGCGGATAATATCTAGTGTTAAGGATAAAGATATTGAAAACTAATTTAATTATAGCGTGTCTTGCTCCGTAGCACTCTGTAAGAAGAAAGAGCACTCGAAGTCTCTCAGTGTGAACATTGTGAAGTGGTGTATCCTATTTGACATGTAATGAGATTTCAGAATATAAAGTAATAGAAGGAAAAAGAATGTGTTCTATTTTTATATATTTACATTGTCAAAAATTTTTAAATAGTTAGTAGTATTTGCAGATAAATAAACAGAATAAATAAACCCAATCGAAGATTGGCAAGAGAGACTAAGATATGAGGTGTAAACTTCAGAAGACTCCAAAGTAGAAGCACGAGAACAAACAATGTGGTTAAGTAGATATGCATAACAACAACCTTTGACTGAAACCTGGAGATAGAGGATGGAGGATGGAACCGAGTAGAATTTACTGTCTGAGCGCTCAGCCACATGAATTTCGGTTAACAATAATAACTGAGGTAAAAGTGATGAAAAGTAGTGTTCAAAAAATTTAAAATTATGTTGACAAAATTAATGAAAATAAGATAAACACTTAGAAGAAGAAGAAGCCTGTTTCAAAGTTGTGGTAGCACTAACATTATCACCGGAACCACCAAGTCGCAAGTTGTGATAAAGGAAGGAGTGGACGAGAGATTGTTTGAATACCGCCCCTCCAAGTATCTCCGTGGCAGATTTATCTTTTGACATCTTACTTGTTTTAAAAGGAATATTCGAGTTAGTACTTATAATTCTGCAAAGGGCATGGCATGTGGCTAAAGGTGAGAATGGTGGAAGTAAGAGAGCTAAAGTGTAGTCGAGAGTACGATAGAAATACTCTCTGAGAAGGTTAAACGAAAAAAAGACAAATAGGGAGCAACGGAGTGCAGAGGGATGTACCAACCAAAATTAACACTCAGTGCGTTATACCTAATAAAATATACTTACAATTATTATTATTATTATTATTATTATTATTATATTATTATTATTATTATTATTATTATTATTATTATTATTATTATTATTAATTACTTATTTTTATTATTATTATTATTTTATTATATTGATTATTATTATTCGAATTAAAATTAGTGTATTGTATGATTATTTAAAATCATTCATTATTTATTATTATTGATTTATCATTTTATTATTTATATATAATATTGATACTTATTATTAATTATTTTATTATTCATCTTATTAATAATATTATTTCTTTATTATATTTTATTATTATTTTATATATTAATTATTATTATTATTATTATTCCATAATATTATATTTATTATTATTATTATATATCCATATAGCATAATTACTTATTATTATGTTATTGTTATGTTTTATGTTATTTTATTGTATTGTTATTGTTTATTGTTGTTATTATTCATTATCATTTATTAATTAGTTATTAAATATATTATATTATTATTATTATATTATATTATTATATTCTATCTTAATATTATTCATTATCATTATCATTCGAGATCCATTATCATTCATTCTATTCAGTTCAACGTTTCAATTATTACTTATTCAATTGCTGACGTCAAACTATTTCGATTTACTTATTATTATCTATATATTATACTATTCACCTCATTATTATTATATTATTATTTATTATACTATTATTCATTATTCAATATATGCTTATCAGTAAAACAAATGCTAAATCTATTTTAACTGAATTATTATTATATTATTTTATTATTTATGTATTATTATAACTCTATTAACTATGCTATACACAATATCCCACATAGAAGGTGGTGTGAGCTACATATCCATGTAGCTCTTTAAGGGAAGAGAAATTGCAGCTCCTAAGAGGTTTCATAGCTCCAGGAAGCTGTTAATAAGATACATTCTTCAATGGGGATTGGCAAGAACGTTTTAATCCAAATTGCAGTTTCTTCTATAGTATAATTGAAGGGGAATACCTACGGTTTGAAGCACATAAAAAATTCAAATTTTTTTGTTTCCGAAGAAATCAGCATAGCCATTTTGTTGCTTCTCACCAGTTACTTTATAATTTTTCAATGATTTTAATCTATTCTATCTATATACTATTAAAATAAAACTTCCCATTTTTTGTTTGATGTTTCATTTTTGCGGGAGAGGTATATAAAAAAAGAAAAGCTTAAGAAATAGAATTTACTCTTTTTTTTATATTCAATAAATTATTATTATTTTTGCAGGAGAAAGTCCCACAGTTTCCCTTAATTCATTTTATATATACAGTATTAAAATAGTACATGTCATTTTATTTAATTAGTTAGGTTCCATTTGTTCGGTTTTTGTAATATAGTACAACTCATTATCGTTTTTGCTCCAACTCGGAGAGCGTGAGCTTGACGAACTGTATGCAAGTCTGAAAGCTTGCGTTCGGGCGGAGTGCATCGATAATTAAAAAATTACATTTTTATTGCAACAAAAATTAATTTGAAAGTGCAAAAATATTTATTATATTTTTATTGGCTTTAAATGAACTTATTCACTATACAAATAAACCCTTTTTTTCCCCTACAATAACTTCACCCAGCAAATCATTTCTTCTAACTTCATTCAAGTCAAACTTTAAAGAGATCTGATTTCTGCCTAAACAGTTTCAATATATGAATAATTTTACATAAAACAAAGCAAATTATATAATTCTGCGGGATCTGAAACAACTATTTCGATAGTTTTCAGAACCTCTTATCCTTTTAATATATATATATATATATATATATATATATATATTATTATAAATAATATTTTAATGTATATATATATATATATATATATAAATAATTAAAAAAATATATATATTAATTATATATACTTATATATATATATATATTATATAATATATATATATATAAATATATAAATATATATAATAAAGCAATATATATATTAAATAACACATCATAACAGATCTTTAACTTTTAAAATATATATATATACTAATATATATATTATACGTTATAATATATATCTGCTAAGATTTATATATATATATAATATATATATATATCTTAGAATATGTAGAATATGTATAATAAAAATAC
>JABUQX010033941.1:0-2500 GCA_015478945.1 Trachelipus rathkii | reverse complement strand
AGGTTCCTTTTGGAAAATTCTTGGGTTCATATGAACTTTTTGGGAAATTTCGTTTGGGTATTTTCCTTTCAGAATTTAATGTATATTTCAGATTGGGTTCAGCTGGAAATTGATTGGGTTTTAGTGGTTCCAAATGAAATTCCAGGCTGGTATTGTTGGGAAATTCCTTTTGGAAATTCCGAATTACCACATAGAACTTTACACATTTTTCCATATGGAAAATGATCTGGATTTCATGGGAATTGATAGGGTTATAGTGGTTTTAACAAGAAATTCCCTACCAGAAATGTTGGAAAATTCCTTTTGGAAAATCCAAAATTCCGTACCTTAAAAAACTTCAAATCCCAAATGGAAAAGGATATGGATCCAATGAGAAATTTCCAACTTGCCGTATTGGAACCAGTTGGAACTCGATGTGGATCCCGATAAAATTTTTTGCTGGGTTCTTAATAAAACGTTAAACGTTCCTAAGAATTTGTCCCTAGCTCTTTTTATGTCTGCCCCTTCTTCTAAATTTTCATTTAAAATAAAACCGAGATATTTAATCTCATTCAAGTTTTTTAAAAAACCATAAGAAATTTTTAATTTAGGTAAATCTTTATTTTTCTTACTTTTTTTGCAAAAATTGATAACTCCACTTTTATTATAATTAATACTTAGAAATAGATCAGAAATAGATTTTTCAGCAATATTTAATAGTTTTTGAAGGACATCTACCGATGGAGCTAACAAAACTAAATCATCTGCATACATGATTATATTCGACATAAAGATTCCTGCTTTGGTACCTATTCTACTTTTCACTATATCTTTTATAAGATCATTAATGTAAATATTAAACAACAATGGTGACAAAATTCCACCTTGTCTAACACCATTTCTTATAAGCCATTCATTTGAGATACCATTCTTAAATTTAACACATGCAAATTGGTTACAATAAATACTAACCAAAACATTATACACAATGTCCGGAATGTGCATAGATTCTAATTTTTTAAATAAGATACCATGATTTACTTTATCAAATGCTTTTGTTAAATCCAAAAAAAAAAGCAGCATAAACCGAAGATCCATGGTTAATGTATTTTGCTATTGTTTCTTTTAAAGCGAATAAGGCCGTTTCTGTTGAATATTTTGATCTAAATCCATGTTGTCTGTCGTCTAAAGATATATAATTTTCTACAATATCTAAAAGTCCATACTCAAGCAACTTTAAGAAAACTGATGACATCATGATAGGTCTATAGTTGTTTAAATCAGTCCAATCTCCATAATTATCTTTTATGATCGGAGTTATAACCCCTCTAAGCAAATCTACAGGATATAGTTGTGCAAATACATTGCATTCATAAACTAGCTAAAAATAGTATCTAATTTAATTGTTCCAAATTTTAAATGATAAAGATGTATTCCATCAGGACCTAGTGTAGGTTTCATTTTATTAATTAATTTTCTAATTTTTGAAGCATTGAACATTTCATAAGCTTCTGTCCAAGAAACATTCTTATGCAAGCTATCAATATTCGATCTGCAAAAATCATCATCAAGAACTTTCTTAAATTTACTTGAGAATTTTTCCGCTATTTCTTTTTCATCTGTTTCTCCATCTATTTTTGATACAACTTTTTTAGATTTGTTTTCTCCATTAATTTGATTCCAGAACTTTGTCTTGGTTTTATGATTAAAACTATAAATAAATTTTTCATTTCTGATTACATTTTCATTAGTTTTACATTGTTTTAGTGCAAACTTAAAATTAGCACGTGTTATACACATATTATTAAATTCTTCACCATCTCGTTTCTTCCCATTAGTTTTCCATTCCTTGAATCTTAAATTCGCTTCCTTATGTAGTTTATTTAGATTTTCATTCCATCCAGGTATACATTTTTTAACTTTTTTGCAATCTACAGAAAATTTTTCACTTGCTATTTGTAGAATTTCACATATATCTTTATACCAGATATTTAATAAATCTAAGTGTTTCTTGTCTTTGCAATTATAATTATTGCAATAGGAAACCTCATTTTTCATAAAATTATAATTGTCACACAAACAGTCAATATTAGTAGCATATTCATTCAATTCTTTAAGCGTAAGTTTATTCCAGTATACGAATTTAGTATCTGTTACTTTGTTATTAGAGAAATGAATACTTTCACTTACTTTAAAACAACATGATAAAGGAAAGTGGTCATATAAGCATAGATTATACAATATCTCAATATTAGTGAACATATCTTTTAGATTTCTTGAACAAATCACATGGTCAAGCCATGATGTCGTATTATGAGCAGGAGAAAGATAAGTAAATGAATCCTGCGGTAGACTTTTATCAACAACAGTCAAATGATTTCCTTCAATAAATTCCTTTAATAATTTACCAAAGGTTGAATCATCAGAATCAGAGTTAAAATCACCCATTATAATTAGAGAATCATGATTAATACTTTTAATTAATGCCTCTATTTCTTTCAATGAATTAATAAATTCAATA
>JABUQX010033940.1:62500-71768 GCA_015478945.1 Trachelipus rathkii | reverse complement strand
AGAGAGAGATTAGAAAAGATATTGAAAACATAATGTCCAACTTAAAAACATAGAAGTTTATAATTTATCTAAAGTCATAAATAATTGTAAACGAAAATATAGTTGAAATATTACGATAACATTCGAAGTTTTGGAATACGGTGTTATAGTAAAAAGTGTATGTCTATAGTAAATTACAAATATAAATGTTCCAGCTTAAAAAGAATATGTTCTATGCAAATTATTAAATTCGTAGTTTAAAAAGAAATCTATTTATATAATAATGATAATGATGTTTGCTATGGTTGACTATGGTGACTACGACAAAAGTACTGCTATTATTATTATTATTTATTTTATTGATTATTATTATTATTATTATTATTATTATTATTATTATATTATTATTATTATTATTATTATTATTATTTATATTATTATTTTATTTTTTTTTACAAGTTCTTTCATTCTTCTAAATAGTTCTTTATTTTCAGAAAGAATTTATTTCAGGAACTATTTCGAGAATAAAATAGAAGTTAAAACTTTTAATATTATACCAATATTTCGCCTGCATACTTCAGGCATGATCACGGTTAACTAACTATTATTTATAATGCAGCTTAAAAAAATAAATTTCTATATATATAAAAAAAAAAAAAAAAAAAAAATTATTTTACATTAATTGTGAAGTTTAAAAAATAATTTTGATGAAAAGTCAAAAAATCAAAAAAAAAGCTTACATTGCCTTGCCAATACAACTATTATCATGGATACTAGGTGTACCTGCAATACACTCAAATATTCAATAAACATTCAAGCATTCATTCATTTAATTAAATTTCCCATTGATGTCCGGCTTAAGTTTTTTTAATAAAAAAGAGATTCTGCTATGCGCAGATAGTTTAAAATTTACCTAACTTTGAAATAATAATTTTAAAAGCAATTAGCAATATTTCAGCTGTAGGAAGGGGCATTTGTGATTCCCGTCGTGTAATGCTTCCCATATTTTTACTTGGTTTTAATACCCTGTGTTGCATAAATTCGGGTTCTTAAGGTGTTAGTTGTGTATCCCACATAAGAGGAATACATCCTACTTCTTTGCAATTAAAATGATACACAACATATATTTTTTTCTTTTGTAAATTTTCCGCCCCCGAACAATGACCACGGGTACTAAAATATGAGAACACTCGTCTCGGTTTGTATAGTAACTTCTAACATTTACTCTTTTCTCATGACTTTAACATGTCCTTTACAATTAATTTTTATATTTTCGTTCTCTCTAGAAATATATTTTGTCAATTTAATGAATTTAAAATAAAAAAGTTATCTTGCTTTCTCATGTTAATGGAAATTTTAATTTTGAAGTTAAAATGTTGTTTATGGTTCTTTTAATAACCTTTCTATTTTAATTTGAGGGTAACCATTATTAATTAAGTTTTTGGTTATTCTTATTACCTCTATGTTAAAGAGTTCCCACGTTGAAGTTATTTTATAAGCTCTGTGAATTAGGGTTTTAATAATAGATAGTTTATATCTTTCTGGTATATTAGAATCATAATTTGTGTATAAACCTTTATCTGTACTTTTAACATTTTCTTCTCTTTCAACTCTTCCATTTTTAAAAACAAAGTAAGATATCTAGGAATGCCAGTTTTTTATCTTTAACATCTTCATAAGTGAAGTTTAGTACGGACAGTTGTCTAAGTCTTTCTATGAAATTTTTTAAATGATTTGAATTTTCAAATATCACAAAAGTGTCATCGACGTATCTTAAATATGTCTTCGGATTAAATGTGTTAGTTTCATTCATAATTAGGTTTTCAATATGAGACATGTAGAAATCGGCGAGCGTTGGACCCAATGGAGATCCCATCGAAACACCGTCTTTTTGTATAAAGGTTTCATTATTAAAATTAAGGGGTGGTGCCTATTTTTGCTTCACGCTAAGCCCAATTTTCGCCTTCTTAAAATGGACATAAAATTTGAAATTTTCAGCCGATTTTGACTATATAAACACCAAACTGTAGCTTTTTTTTACCTCTAAAACGTCGTATTTCAATGTTTTCCTGTGTCTGTAGTCATTGTTTTGCTATTTTCAATTTTTGAAAATCTAGGTTTCTGACATTTGTCGAAACTCCTCCTAAACTATTTTTCGAAATGACTTCAAACTTGAAAAATACAAAGATTGGCCTATTATCTAAAAAGTGTAGCAGGGGATTTTTGATATTTGACCCCATATCTGAGCATTGGTCGATTTTCAAAACCTACTATTTTTGGGTTTTGAAATTGAAAAATTGGAATATTTTTTTTCTATTTATCCGATCCGCATGAAATTTTCAGGACATTTGTAGTCGGGGTAGATGCACATTTCTTACTTAGATAATTTCTTTGTATATGCAGTAGTTTGGGATTTTTTCTTGGAACAAATTTAAAAAAAAAAAATTATTGAAAATTTTTTAAAAATTTTCTTTTGAGTATACAAAAAAATTATCTAAGTAAAAAGGATGTATCTCGCCCGACTATACAAGCCCTGAAAATTTGATGTTGATCGGATAAGTAGAAAAAAATTTATATCAATATTTCACTTTTTCAAAAATAAATTTGAAAAAGTGAAATATTGATATAAATTTTTTCTACTTATCCGATCAACATCAAATTTTCAGGGCTTGTATAGTCGGGCGAGATACATCTTTTTTACTTAGATAATTTTTTTGTATACTCAAAAGAAAATTTTTTTAAAAATTTTCCCCCCAAATTTTTTTTTTAAATTTGTTCCAAGAAAAAAACCAAACTACTGCATATACAAAGAAATTATCTAAGTAAGAAATGTGCATCTTTTTCGACCACAAAATCAATCTGAAAATTTCAATGACTAAAATATATTTAAACTAAAAAAATATTCCAATTTTTCAATTTCAAAACCCAAAAATAGTAGGTTTTGAAAATCGACCAATGCTCAGATATCGGGTCATATATCAAAATCCCCCTGCTACACGTTTTAGATAATAGTCCAATCTTTGAATTTTTCAAGTTTGAAGTCATTTCGAAAAATAGTTTAGGAGGAGTTTCGACAAATGTCAAAAACATAGATTTTCAAAAATTGAAAATACCAAAACAATGACTACAGACACAGAAAAACACTGAAATACGACGTTTTAGAGGTCAAAAAAAGCTACAATTTGGTGTTTATATGGTCAAAATCGGCTGAAATTTCGAATTTTATGTCCATTTTTATGGGGGGTGAAAATTGGGCTCAGCCCGAAGCAAAAATTGGACCCTCCCCTTAAAAGGGGTTTCTGTAGTACAGATAGTTAAGAGCTTTTTTAAAATAGTTTTTTCAATATTAGGTGGTGGTTTATCTCTGTTTTCATAAACTTCTTTAAGTATAATATCTATTGTTTTTCTTTAAACTGGAACGTTATGAACAAGACTTTCAACATCTAGAAGACCTATAATAAATCAGATGGAGGGAATTCTGTTTCGTTAATGTGCAAGAGAAATTCATCGGTAGATTTTACTATAAATTTTTCATTTAAATATGGACGTACAATATTGTTAATATACTGTGCAATGTCATGAGTAACAGTACCAGTCATACTTATTATAGGACGTAGGGGAGGATTTTCTATGTTCTTGTGGATCTTCGGCAAGCCGTATAAATGTCCATCATTGTAGGCACCAATTCGCTTGATTTTATACTTAATATTTTCATCTGTAATTTTACTGGCTAATATGTTGAGAGATTTTTTAACTTCTTCTGTTTTTTTCTTGGAACATTTAACAAATTTCGATTTATCGGAGATAAGGTTTTTAAGTTTCTCGTGGTAATCATCTCTACTTAGAATTACGACACCACCTCCTTTATCAGGTCTTTGAATAACTATTGAGTCATTTCTACGTAAATTATTAATTGTTGCTAAATCGTTCTTGTTATGAGATATATGTCTTTCACGAGAAACTTAAAAACCTTATCTCCGATAAATCGAAATTTGTTAAATGTTCCAAGAAAAAAACAGAAGAAGTTAAAAAATCTCTCAACATATTAGCCAGTAAAATTACAGATGAAAATATTAAGTATAAAATCAAGCGAATTGGTGCCTACAATGATGGGCATTTATACGGCTTGCCGAAGATCCTACAAGAACATAGAGAAATCCTCCCTACTGTCCTATAATAAGTATGACTGGTACTGTTACTCATGACATGACAGTATATTAAAATATTGCACGTCCATATTGTAAATGAAAAATTTATAGTAAAAACTAACTGATGAATTTCTCTGGCACATTAACGAAAGCGAATTCTCCATTCTGATATATAGTGTCTCCTAGCATGTTGAAAGTCCTGTTCACTAAACGTTCCAGTAAAGGAAACAAATAGAATATTATACTTAATAAGTTATGAAAACAGAGAAGTAAACCCAACCACCTAATATTGAAAAAACTATTTAAAAAAGCTTCCTAACTTATCTGTACTACATGAAACCCTTTTAATTTTATAATAATGAAACCTTTATACAAAAAGACGGTGTTTCGATGGGATCTCCATTGGGTCCAACGTTGCGCCGATTTCTACATGTCTGCATATGAAAGACCTAATTTATGATGAAAATAACACATTTATTCCGAAGACATATTTTTAATGATACTCGATGACAACTTTTGTGATATTGAAAATTTCAGAATCATTTAAAAAATTTCATAGGAAGAACTTAGACAACTGTCCGTCCTAAACTTCACTTATGAAGATGTTAAAGATAAAAAACTGAAATATTCCTAGATATCTTACTTTGTTTTAAAAAGTGGTAGAGTTGAAAGGAGAGTAAAATGTTAAAAGTACAGATTATATAGTGTTATATACACAAATTATGGATTCTAATATACGCAGAAAGATATAAACTATCTATTATTAAAACCCTAATTCACAGAGCTTTAAAATAACTTCAACGTGGGAACTCTTTAACATAGAGGTAATAAGAATAACCAAAAACTTAATTAATAATGGTTACCCTCAAATTAAAATAGAGTTATTAAAAGAACTATAAACAACATTTTAACTTCAAATAAAAATTCCCTTAACATGGAAAGCAAGATAACTTTTTATTTTAAATCATTAAATTTGACAAATTTTTCTAGAGAAAGAACGAAAATTAAACATATTTGTAAAGGAACATGTTAAGTCAGAGAAAAGAAGTAAATGTTTAGAAGTTACTATACACCTTGAGACGAGTGTCCATATTTTTAGTACTCGTGGGTCATTGTTTCGGAGATTAAGAAGTTAACGTTTGTGTATCAATTTAGTTGCAAAGAAGTAGGATGAAATTCCTCTTATGTGGGATACACAACAAACACTTTAAGAACCGAATTAGTGCAACACAGGAATAAACCAAGTAAAAATATGGAAGCAATTACACCGAACGGAATCACAAAATCCCTCCTACAGCTGAATTGCTAATTGTTTTAAAAATTTATTTCAAGGTTGGTAATTTTAACTATCTGCGCATAGCAGAAATCTCTTTTTATTTAAAAAACTTAAGCCGGACATCAATGTGAAATTTAATGAAAATGAAGAAAAATTTAAATGTTTTTTGAATATTTGAGTGTTTTTGCAGGTACACCTAGTATCCATGATAATGATATAGTCTGTAATTGTGCAAGGCATATTGTATTTTTTTTTTTTGATTTTTTGATTTTTCATCAAAATTATTTTTTAAACTTCACAATTAATGTAAAATAATTTTATTTTATTTTTTTTTTTTATATTTAGAAATTTATTTTTGTAAGCTGCATTATAAATAATAGTTAGTTAACCGTGATCATGCCTGAAGTATGCAGGCGAAATATTGGTATAATATTAAAAGTATTAACTTCTTTTTATTCTCGAATAGTCCTGAATAAAATTTCTTCTGAAAATAAAGAACTATTTAGAAGAATTGAAAGAACTTTTAAAAAGTTAAAATTGACGCTGATATAAATTTTCTTATTATTATTATTAATTATTATTATTATTATTATTATTATTATTATTATTATTATTATTATTATTATTATTATTATTATTATTATTATTATTATTATTATTATTATTATTAATAATTTATTAGTTTATTTGTACTCATTTTAACTAAATTAATTATTTATTATTATTATTACGATGATAATTATTAAAAAGTAGTTCTCACGTAGAGAATATACATGTATCGAAACACATACACACTTTACTACAAAGAAGTTATTTTTTATGTAGTAAATTTAAATATGTTATATTTATGGGGTCTGCGAGTTTATAATATAAAAATGAAGGTAATATGGCTAGAAGCAATAAATCAATAGATCATGCTTGGAGGTGTTTGGTGATCTTGCTTTATATTACTTGTCTTCTTTTACTATTTTATTGTTTTAGATCTTAAATAAAATAAAAAAGAAATTAACAAAGTAGCATAGAATAAACGTTTGGGTTTAAGGTGAAAATAAAATAAAAATGTTGGGGTTTAAAAGAAAATATATTTAAGTAAAAGGTTTAGCTTAAAAGAAAAAAATTAAAAATAAGTATTTGTGACGTTCTGCAAAATGAAACCCAATATGACTTTAGATTATATATGTAAATAGAATTGAAGCATCTATCTAGGTTAAAAAGAAAAATAAATGTTTATTTATTACAGTCATCGTTTCAAAGAAACGAAAAGCGAGCTATAAATAAAAATAGATTATAATATAAATGGTTTACGCTTAATGAGCTGGTATTCTTATTTTTGTCGGTTTCTCATGGCAGGCGTTGCGTGTATCACAAAGTTATAAATAATAATAATAATAATAATAATAAAGAAGAATAATAATAAATTATAATATATAATAATAATAATAATAATAAAATAATAATGATAATAATAATAATTGAATAATAATAATAATAATAATAATAATAATAATAGTTGATATAAGACTTCAACAATAAGATAGAAATTAAGAGAATCGAAGAATGTGGAAAGGTGATAATATATGTCTATAATAGTGATGGGAGGGTTGTGAGTGAAGATGATGTAGTTGTAGTGGAAGATGTTGTAGTTGGAAGAAAATTATCAAGTGATGTGAAGAATAGAATAATAATATAATAATAATAAATAATAATATATATAATAATAAATAATAATAATAAAATAATAATAATAATAAATTCATTGGGCTTTACATGGGGTGACTAACGTATTAAAACTGCCACTGCTTACCACTGCTACTACTTGCTAGTATTGGTACTACTACTACTACTACTTACTACTACTACTAACTACTACTACTACTACTCAAACTAAAACTTCTACTATTCAACTGCTACTATTGCTATTGATCACTACTGGCTAGCTTTATGATATATATAATAATATTGAGTCGCACGCAGAGAGTTGCCATGCACTCAGAACATACAACACTTAGCCTATATATATATTATATATATATATAATTACTATTATATACTTATATATGTATATATATAATATATTATATATAATATATATATATATGATATATATATTATATATATATATATATATAATTTATACTATATATATATAATATATATTATATATATCTATATATATATATAATATATATATATATATATATAATATATATATATATAGTATATATAGTTATATATATAATATAGTATATTATTATAATATATATATTATTAAATATTAGGAGAATATAAATATATAATATAATAAATATAATTCGTTTTTTTTATATATATTTATTGTATTATTATAAAATTTATATTATATATATTCTTATTTGATCCTTCAGAACTTTAATATAAGTGTTTATATGTTATTTATAATTATTTAAAAAAAAAAAAGTTTTTTATTATTATTATTTATTATTTTTTTTTGTTTTATTATATATATATTTATATATATGTATAAAGTATATATGTATATATTATTTATATATAATATATAATATTATATAATTATATATTATTATATATTATAATATATATTATATAAATATGCTATATTTACATATGAATATGCCAATCCCACTTTATTTATATATGATTTTTTCTTTTTAATTTAATTAACATTAATCTAATTTTAAGAAATATTATATATATATATATATATATATATGGTGTATAGTATATATTGCTACGTAGATACACATTTTTTATATATATGATATATATATATATATGTATTAAATAGTATATCCTATATATGAATATTATATATGTTATTATATTGGGTATATATATAATAGTATATAGTATATATATTAGATATATATATATATAGTAGTATATTATATATATATATATATTATTATAGTATATTTATATTCTATAGTTAGTTATGTCCGTAGAATATTTATTTAGTATAGTAAGTGGTGATGAAGTGAGGTATATAGTTAGAGTATATTGGTAGGTGAGGTGATAGTTAAGTATAGTATATCGATAAGTTTGGGGTATATATTGTATATAGTATATATTAAGTAGGTAGTAGTAGGTGATGTGGGTAGTGGATAGGTGATAGGGTTATATTGAATATAGTGATAGTGATAGTATATATCATATTTTGTTTAGTTGAGTGTGCCATAGGGTCTTCGTTATAACACATGAAATCTTATAACATCCGTGAATCAGAGGGGTCTGAGGGCTGTGCATGGCGGGACGTTGCGATTCACCCTATCATTACATGGTAGGTAGTGTGTTTTAAGAGTAGTCGTGTTACATTATACTATTCATAGAGGCAGAGTGTTTTGTGTGATTTCATGTGTCAGTCTCATGCTCTTGGCGCCTGTGCTTGCCGCTGCCGTTCGAATGTCGGCTCCGACTCCTTCTCTGATTCGACTTCTGTAGGAAAGTTATGAAAAACTTATTTATGTGGTCTCTCTCATTTTCGTTTTGGATTTTGTACAACTAAAAATTTCATCTGTGTTCTGAACCCTAACGCCCACTATGAGGGTGCATAAATATTAATATGTATTAATAATGCATTATCCTTATTTACTTACCAATTTTATTTTACCAGCGCAAAACAGAACGCAACTTGAGGGGGCCAGCACCCTCCAATGGGGAGTGCCGGCAATCAAGACCTCGCCTAACAATGAGGTAGCGTCGTCAAAAAAAATAGGGGTACCAATTTGATAGGATAACGCCCTCTCTAAGGGCTGCCCCTATTTCTGTGCTGCTTTAAAACAGCCCAAGATTAAAAATATATATATATAATATATTTTAATATATATATTATATATTATATATAATATATATAATATATATATATATA
>JABUQX010033940.1:57500-60000 GCA_015478945.1 Trachelipus rathkii | reverse complement strand
TTAAAAGAGAAGTGTGAACAATCGACGTAACAAGAATAAATAAAGAGCTGGAATATTGGAGGCGTAGTCGGCTCGTATTAAGATTTCTTCCCATGGTTCAAGAAAGGAATAGATCAAACAACCAAAGAAGCGTCCCGATAGCTCAGCGGTTAGAAGCACTCGCCAACTAAGCGAGAAGACCCAGGGTTTCGTCACTGGTCGGGGGTGTGAGTGTGGCTGTTCCTTTCTGATCCGTCCTTGCTCAACTTAAAAATTGGGCATACCCCCCTCCTAGATTAGGGCCTCTGCCGTGAGCGGTGGTGTTAACTGTAAAAAAAAAAAAAAAACTGCTGAACCGCAGTACGATAATTTTTATTACAATATCCCCTAATGATTGCACTTTATTTTATCACATCAAAAACTTTTAAAAATTAATAAAACGAAAAAAGGTTTGTGGGCGGGGGGGGGTTCTCTTCTATAAGGAAATGAATGAATTGAATAAAATGAGGATGAAACGTATTCAGAGAGTTGTGTTTGTGTGAAGAAAGGGGGAGACGAGAGAATAAATGAAACTACGTTGAGATGGTTTGGTCATTGTGGAAAGGATGGAAGATACTCGGTTGGTTAAGCGGAGTGTAATGGTGAAGTGCTGGGAATCACCGGCTGGGAGACCGAAGAAAAAGTGGATTGTGTCAGTAAAGGAATGCCCTGGAGTAGGGACGCCCGACCGGGGCGGGAAATTTTGCCGGGGCCGGGGCCGGGGTTGCTCTAATTTGGCCGGGGCCGGGGCCGGGGTTAGCTAAAATTAGAAATGTAAGTCAAAAACACTGAAAGTCTTAAAATCTTGGATGAAATTAAATATAATTCAAATTAATTAATAATTTAAATTATAAAAAGGAATACATTTTAATTAATTCAATTAAATAAATATTTCCGAAGAAATTTTAAGAAAATAATTGATTTTCTAGAAGAAATAGTTTGTATTAAGTATATATATATAATATATATATATATATATATATATATATATATTATATTATATAATATAATATTATATATAATATATATATACTATATATATATATATATATTATATTATATAATATATATAATATATTTATAATATATATATATATATATATTAGATAAATATATATATATTATATATATATTATATATATATATATATATAATATATATATATATATATATAATATATTATATATATTATATATATATATATTATAAATATATATTATATATATATATATATATATTTATATATATATATATATAATTATATATATAATATATATATATAATATAATATAATATAATATATATAATATATATATATATATATATATAATATATATAATATATATTTGAACTAAACTTTGTCGTAGTGATATATTTACTTTAGAGAGAAAGCCCTTGGATTCTTTTTTAGTATAATGCTTTACTTCACTTATTTTATTACTAAATGTACACAAATTAAAACATTGTTAAAGACAGAAACTTTTTTTTTTAATGAAATAAATTTTAAAAGGAAAAGCTAATTTTCGTCCCGACCGCGAGACCTATTCCAGGCTAAGGGAACTTGGATTTCTTTCCTTTGATCCTTCATCAGTTCAAGTGTGGTTTCAGTTTGGGTCTGCTATTTTCTTCCATGGTGTTGTTGAAATATTTTGATGTTTTCAAATATTCATTTTTGTATAAAATCTATTTAACTTCACCGGGATGCTTATTGTAATTGTTACTTATTATAAATGCAAAAGGATTCATGATTTTGCGATGGTTCGTGTGATTTGATATTTCTGATCATCCTTATATTTGTTGAAATTGATAGAGTGGCCTGTGTTACGCCTATTACTTGTTAAAGCTGAATTTATGCTCTGTTCCTTGTGCAGGTCATTTCTGTATGTGGGGAAAAAAAAAAATTTTTTCCTTTCCTTTTTTGGGCCCAATCTAGGTTTTTTTCAAACCCCTTATAAAAAAAAAAATATGTTTTAATTGCAAGTATTGCAGGGAATGTGATAGTATACAGCTTTGGGGGAATTTTCTTTTCGTTTTTGGAGGTTTGAGATGTTTTTAAGGTGATGTTTATTTGATGGATGATGGTAATATTTTTTGGTTAATATTTTTTTTTTTATATAATTGTAATTGAGGAATTGGTAAAAAGGAGGTGTTTCTATTTTTCGGGGGAATTTGCTATAGTACCTCTTTTTTGCTTTGTTTTGCTTTGTTTATACTTTTTGTGATGAAAAACTCAATATAGTAAAGTGATTGAAAGTATTGTGGAAGTATTTAGTTTCTTGTGCTTAGAAGAGGAGGAGAGGCATATACGAAAGGCACGGAGAAATAGAAATGACAGAACAGCTAATTTTGTTTTGGGGAATTAGATAGCCAATGTATATAGTTTGGTGTGAATGTTGGTTTTTTTATATATAGTTAATTGCAAGTAATTGTTATTTCATGCGATTAAGGTATCGAGGAAGGGGATAGAAGTTGTTGGAAGGCA
>JABUQX010033940.1:50000-52500 GCA_015478945.1 Trachelipus rathkii | reverse complement strand
TAGATTAATACTTGAAAAATATTACAAAATTTTAAATAAATAATACTTAAAAAAATTACATAAAAGTTATATATATAAATAAATAAATAGAAGAAAATTAATATTTGCCAATATTTGTTAAAAAGTACCACTAAGGGACAAAACTATACTTTAGTATTAAACTATTTTCAGTATGTAAATTTTCATTCAGCTTTGGAGCGTGGTGCTAAATATATAAGAATTCTAAATAATGGATATCAGGTTCTCTTTCCAAGCCCAAAATATTCAAATTTGGATCCTGTATAGGATAATTTTTGTGAAGAAAATGCGAATTGAACGCAGAGTATGGGGTGTGGTACAAATGTTCCATAGTTCTATATGTTCAGCAATGCAAATAGAAAGACTATAAGTATTCTTTCCTATGTAGGTGGCATCACAGTCACAACACTTGTATTTGTATATCACTGATGAACATAAGGGTAAAGGAAGTTTCTATAACTTTGAAGAATTCTCCAGTTTTATTTTCATTTGCGAAAGCTAATCTGAAGTTGAACTGAGGGTAAATTGATTTTAATACTCCTTTAATTCTCCATTCAATTTCACAACTCATTCTCCCCATTAAAAATAACTTCATAAACTTCATAAACAGAATTTCTTTAGGTACTATTAATTTAGTACAAGATATTTACTGAAATTTTAACCTGAGAATCCATTCTTTAGAAATAGCGTCCTTAGGAAGTCCAATTCATTCGAAAGATTAATATATGTAGATGAGATGTTGTATGCTCTAATCCAGCCTAGACAATTAAATATATATGATATTATTATATTATATATATATATATTATATATATACTATATATATATTATATTATATATATATATAATAATAATATATATATTATATATATATATATACTGATAGAAGTGTGTTCCGGAATTCGAATCTCCTAATTACGATGTTCTATAGCCCTAATTATGATCTTATACTACCACAATATAATCTTTATTTTTTTGCTTCTGTTCTCCACCGGAAACGGGAAGGCATCTTTTACACCTTTTTATGATATCATCTAGTTCTCACGAACACTTTTTATTTTATCGTCCAAGTAATAAGGTCTCTATTTTGGGAATTCTAAAATAATGCACAAGTAACTGATGGTTGGGGTCTCTTCTTTTTACATTTGATCCATGGAGAAAGGAGGCCTAATCATTAGAGCATTGCTAAACGAATCTGCAGCTAATTGGATAAACTTAGCGCATATTCCAGATCTTTCACATTTCTCGAAACACGCTTGAATTCAGGCTTCAAAAAACCTAGTTTCCGCTCTTCTAATAAATACAGCCAGCTTCGTTCATATTTGGAAATCTGACCTCAAACTTACATCTCTTAGTTTAATTACTTTCTCTCCAACAACTTCATCCTGCCTAAACGTATTTTCTGACACTTTAATCGGTCAATCTATTTAAGCTTGTGCGTCACTTCTACGCAACTGTTACTAGAGGTGATTACTTTTACTACTGAAAGATGTTTTCGGCCTTCTGCAAAAGGTGAGAGCTGTATTAGTTGATTAGGATGAGAAGTTCACGTCCTTCTTGTTGGACTGAATTTTTTTCTCGATCAAAAATCCATTTGTTGTCCGACGGTTGCTTCTCTTGAGCTATCCGAGTCCTAAAAACAGTTACTATCGTGAGTAGATTGTCTTCATTCTCCCCAGCTCACTCAAGCAAATTTTTCATTCGCTCGGTAATCGTTAATCCTATGACTGTTTTAAAAGGTGGGACCGGTCTAGGAGAATGCCATTACCTCCTCTCTAAGTTTTGAGGATGGATCTTCGTGAGACTGTGCCTACCCCGTCAAGATGAACTGAAATTTCTCTATGCCTTAATAGTAGCCACTGTTCCCCCCAAGTGTTGGAAGGTGTATATTCCATGCCTCGAAGAAGTAGATTAGCCACTCTGTTCCCTTCTGAACTATCGCGCTATAGATGTTTTGCATGGTATTTTCTATCTCTAAAGTATCTTTGAAACCTCCACCCACCCTCATTTCTTAGATCATATGGAATTCCATTCTTCTTTGGAATCATAAGTATGGATTTTGGGACTCGAAGACTACTGGTGATATACCTTTCTATCCTAAACGACTAATGGTTTTCTGCCCCTTATGAACGTATTACGAGGATACTTGTGGTAGCGGCTTGAAATATTTGAGGCCATTTGAGGGGCATAGCAATGCTTAACTACTTTCCAAGCTCCCTTCCTTTGGTTTCCTCCTTCCCTTTGCTTACTTATATCTAGCTTTTCTTTTCAAAATCGGACACATAGTCCGGCTGTTGATGGTGACGATTTCTTCTTCATTCCCTGTCTATAGGTGCTATACAGGGTTCTTTTCTGTCTTATTCTCCTAACTTATGTTTCGCTACTTTTCATAATGATTTCTTTCCTGCATCCTCTTCAATCTATTATGTCATAGCTCCGGCATACTACCTCCATGTCTTGCAACTCTTTTTCGAATTGCTCC
>JABUQX010033940.1:42500-45000 GCA_015478945.1 Trachelipus rathkii | reverse complement strand
ACACCAGGGTAAGTCTACGGGGGGCCTCCAACCCCCTGCGAGTGTACTAGCTCCGACCTGTGAGTGCTTGGTGGAAAATAAGTATTTTTATAAAAGTTCATTTTTATTAAGATTAATAATACATTAAAAATGTTAACGAGAGGTCTTAATGTATGTTTCGAGCTGGTCCAGTTTTTGGCCCAAATTTGAAATGGCCAAAATTTTCTTAATTTTTAACTGATTTTGACGAAATAAAAGTAAACCGGAGTTTTTCGGGAGTATAAAACATCATTTTCGGGTGGTTTTCTGTCTGTAGTCATTTTATTTTGTATTTTTAGTTTTTGAAAACCCATGTTTTTGATATATTTCATTCACGTCTTTACAATTTCTTCGAAATAACTTCAAACTTGAGTGCTATAAAGAGATGGGTCTGTTCCTTGAGAATGTATAACATGAAGAGGATTTTGATTACTATAAGAACATAATTGATTGAGCTATCACTGAGACAATTTATTTGCCATCTGATCTGTTCTCACATTTTGAAAAGGTTGTTTCAATCACTGAATATTTACTCCACTGACCGAATTAAAGCCAGATTATAAAGCTGTTAGTGGAGCAATGTACTCAAAGAGTGAAATAATTTGATAATTTTCTACCATCCGATCGACACTGCCTCAGAGCATATATCAGGGCGGCTCGTCGTACACCCTATAGGTGGTTGCATCTGAAATTTCACACACACACTGAGTATATATATATATATATACATATATACATATATATATATATATATATATATATATATATATATATATATATATATATATATATATATATAAAAACATATATATATATAAATATATATATATATATATATATATATATATAGTAAAAATATTTAAATTTTTAAACTTTTGTTACTTACCTATATAAGTATGAAATAACTGAACATCAATTTCTTTTATTTAAAAAGAAAATCGGCTCGCCGTTCTTTAGAACTCATGGGACCTACGTAATAGGCCCGGCACTTTTTATTTATTTTAAATTAAATTTTTGGTTCCATAACCTCGATTTTGTGCACTTCTTATTTGGTCTTAAATGAGATATTTTCCATTTTCAAAATTATTTCAACTTGTGGCGAAATTATTTTTTCATTAGATATTTATTGTTAAATAAAACTAAAACAATACCATAGACTAAATGCATTGCAGGCTGGCAGTGTACATGCATGGCAGACTGCTCACTGAAGCGCTCGTCTAAATGCAGATAGTTGAGCAAGCGAGCATGTTGTATCAAACTTATCATGTCATGAGTAAGTTGTATATGAAAATAATATAAATATAACGGCAGATACTACTTTCTGTGCTATAGATTGAACTTTATTACATATCTTTTTATTTGGGAAAATTGAGAAAATTCCTAAAAAAAATGCCTCAAATGAAATAATTCTCAGATAGTATTACCTACCATCCGATTCTAATTTTTTTTATTATTACTCTGGTATAATAAAGGGCCTATCTTTGTATTATGTTAAACGCTCGCATTTATAAAACACTTCGGACCACGTCTGTTAAATACATGAGCCGATGCGCAAATCCCTTGAGAGATGGTTCTATTATTCCATTTAGAAATATTACTAATTTTAAATACAACAATCAAATAAGAGTTTCAAATCCACCATCAGTTGTTCAAAATCATAATCATATTCAAAATCAAAGTTCATTTTGCACGATAAATTATAATAATATAGGCCTATAACCACTGTTTAATAAAAAAAAAAAATTAATAAAATTATTTTAAATGCTATTATTATTATAATATTTTTTTTTACGATTATTCATTTAATTATAAAGGCAAGAGTTCTGACAAAACTATACTAAGCCTACGCACTTTAACGCTTAAAAGCAAACTGACTTGCAACCTATCCACAATGTATCGTTTCCTTGGGACGATGAATTTTGACATGTTGATCGCTAATTTTAAAATTGCTTCGTACGTGCAAATTTGAATTTCAGTTATTAAGGGGAGGATCCAATTTTAAGAAAAACAAGCGGTTGTTCTTCATATACAACCACCTGTTGTAGGTATAAAACGTTGACGCGGTATATTTTCACACACATTCTTCTCGTTCAAAATTTAATTGACATGTGTTGTAAAGTGTCTGCAACAATCATATTGGTTTGACATTTGAATAACAGCTATTCAATGACGGCTTTTTTTTTTTCATGAAATAATAAATCATTGGGATGTTATTATAATAAGATGCAATTTAATGTCTTTAATATTTAATCCTATTAAAAAAAATTAAAGAATAAAAAATAATAAATAGTTGCACCCTAGCTGCTAGTTGTATAAAATGGTGGTTGTGCAAACCTGCAACCAGGCCACGAGCCGCCCCTGGCATATATAGTCTGTGAAGATACATATTTGTTATTTAGATAAACTTTTTATATACTCAGAAAAATATTTATTTTAAATTTCCAAAAAAAAAAAAAAAAAATTTTGTTTTAAAAATTTGTTC
>JABUQX010033940.1:25000-27500 GCA_015478945.1 Trachelipus rathkii | reverse complement strand
TAGGCAGAGTAGGCAACGCCTACTTGCCTTAGTTAATTTATACAGAATGCCGAAATATTAATTATCATATACATATATATATAATTATATATATATATATATCTATATATATATATATATATATATATATAATATATATATATAATATATATACTATATATATAATATATATACAATATCATATAAATGTTTCGTTCGAAGTCCTAACTTTAAGATGCCGGCATCAATTTCTACTCGATTCCTTTTTTTAATAGTAGCGATCGGTGTCAATTGTTACTTCTCTGAGTCAAAAAAATAGTTCCTTATTCTCTAGGGCAAGGCAACTGTGGATGTGCCTGACGAGTCAGTATCAGTCATTTTTTTTTAAATAATCCCCATTTAAATTGCATTAGCAAGAAAATAATAATAATATTATTAATAACAATAATTATAATAATTAAAACTAATTAATAATTAATTTTATGCTAACTTGATCATCTCTTATATCGACTTATGTAATTCATAATCCATTTACTATAATTATTGACTCACGTGAGAGTCGATAAAAACGCGTTTTGACTCAAATTCTTCTCGGCTTACGATATCCGTTTGCTCTGCCGTCAGATCAGTTAATATATTTCATGTTTATTAATAAAAGATGTGTGTGGAGTTCTATTTGATAATAATACGCTTATTCATATTATTTTTATTAAACTGATTTTGTGTGTTTTAATAAAATTGAGCTATTAGATTTATAAATACGGGTATATTGGATTCGTATTCGATTAAAGTTTCATTAAAAAATTGTTTCCTGGTGTTGTAGGCCTATTAAAATTCAAACATGTATAGAATATGTGGTAATACAGTCAGTGAATTTATATATGAAACAGGAATGAAGAAAATTTGAGTCTTCTTTATAAATAAATGTAGGTACAAAAATATAATTTCATATATATATATAAATATATATATATATATATATATATTATATATATATATATATATTTTAATTAATATATATTTATATATCTATATATATATAATATATATATATATATATATTATATATATATATATAATATAATAATTATCTAATATATATATTTTGATTTGCCTACTCAAGAATTTTTGACCACAGAGCCGCCACTGATATATATATATAATATATATATATACTATATATATATATATAATATATAATATATACATATATATATTTATATATATATAATATATATATAGTAATCCTATATATATATATATATGCTCAAATGTCCATTATCCCTGTCCAATGAAGCTGAAGTCAATTTTTTCCATAGTTACGTTTTATCGAACAAAAAAAAAATTGTAGAACGGCAGCGCATAGTGACGAAGAGTTAGACTCTTATAGGAGTATATATATAGTATAATTTAATATATATATATATATATATATATATTTATATATATATATTATATATATATATTATATATATTATATATAATAATTAGTATAAAAAAAAAAAAAAAAAAAAAAAAATATATAATTGTTGTTTTGTTGTTTATTGAAACGATGGAAGGTGAAATAAATTATATAACAATATAAGTTTAATTAGGTTATGTAAGGTTATGTTACGTTAAGTAAGGTTATTTTAAGTTACGTTTGGTAGCATAGATTTAAACTTGTTTTTGGGTCATGCAAATTTTCTACGAACGCAGTTTTAAGGTGAGAGAATTTTTACGACGGTGAGGTAAAATCACATATAAGAGAAAATTTTAAGCTTGCCTACGCTAAGGTTGCGTCCTTTCATTGTTGTACGAAAAAAAGAAGAATTGATTTTAATTTTAGGCACCAGTGTTGCCAGAAGCCCGCGGGATGACTGACGTGCATTGGGGCCAGCGTGTATCCCACCCTACGGTATTCGTTAATTTAAAAAAAAAAAAAAAAAAAGCAACAGTGTGATGGCGTCTACCTTCACTCTACAAACTTTACGTTGATTTAAACTGAAATAAATTGCCTAAGCTTACTTATTTTTATAAGCTTAGGTGTGAAGCACAAAAATACAAATATCAATTTCTTTACTTTTTTGTTATATTAATTAAATTAAATTTGAAAATTCACCATTTACAAAGAAAGTTTGTCTTTTCTGTTTCATAAATTTTTCCCTTTCAATTTTTTTTACATTTGAAAAATACCTCGCCGATTAATTTTATTCGTAGAAAATTTGCATGATCCTTTTCTTTTAATATTTTTAAAGGTATGAAGCTCTTTTATTACAAAACAGATTTATTTTTACTCAATACAGTTTTATTTTGATTTTTGCCAAATGTTTTCGGATTCATGCAATCGATGCGATATAGATAATGGACAGGGATAAACACATGATCCATGATATATATATATATAATATATATATATATATACTTATATATATATATATATATATATATATATTATATATATATAATAATAATAATAGTATATAATATATATAATTTATATTTATAGAGAGCAGAGAGAGAGCCGAGAGGAGAGAGAGAG
>JABUQX010033940.1:17500-22500 GCA_015478945.1 Trachelipus rathkii | reverse complement strand
ATAATTAGTACATTGTTCCATTTCACTGGGCGTTTAAAACAGGCTCGTTGACTTATTCAAATGGCGTTGGCCAGGTGTCGGAAAAGCCGCGTTTTAAGCGTTCATAAAGAATGGGGATTTTTGAGCATCCCTTTTACATTTCTAACATTAGACTCAAACGAACACATTTGAAAAAAACAAAACAAAATGAAACCGCAGCGAGCCAAAATAAAACTATATTGTAATAAAAGAGCTTCACACCTTTAAAAATATTAAAAAAGAAGTTTAAATCTATGCTACCTAACATAACTTAAAATAACCTTACTTAACATAACATAACCATATTTAACGTAATCAAACTTATATTATTATACAGTATGATTTATTTCACTTTCCATCGTTTGCGAATATTTTGATAACGTTTGCTGATATGAAAAATGAATATGAATATATGAATTTCATCATCATGATTACATTTATTTTATTGAAGGTCTGGGTTCAATATTGGAGCCAGTAGCACCCCATTTTAGTCCCCACCTAAAAATGGACATAAAATTCTTAATTTTCACCCAATTTTGATGGGAAAAGAAACCAAAAAAAATCTGACCTCTAAAACGTCGTTTTCGTGTGTTTTTCTCTGTAGTCATTCATTCTTTCAGTAATTTCATTTTTTCAAAACCTTTTTTGATATTTTTAGCTTCAACTCCTACCATTTTTTTCGAAATGACTTCAAACTTGAGATATGCATAGATGTACTTATTTGATTTTTGAAATTTGTGCTCAGCAATGTCGAAATTCAAAACCTACTTTTTTTGGTTTTTAAAATAAAAAATTGCGAAATTTTTTTTTCTGCTTATGCAATCAGGATCAAATTTTCAGAGCATATGTAGTCGGTGGAGATGCACATTTTTCATTTAGATAATATCTTTTTATATGCAGTAATTTTGGATTTGTCCGTGGAACTAATTTTCAAAAAAAAAAAAAATTGTTACCTTTGACCCAAGTGTAAGCGGAGATGCGTGGCTGAGGTATCTGTCCTGCCATAGGTGGTCCTTATTCCTATTGAATAGAGCACTCTTTCATAGGTTTAAGTCGCGTGTCTTTTTAGCTTATCGTTTGGTCGAGTGGTAACACGCTTGGCATACCGTTCGCGAGGGCCCGGGATCTAATCCTGGTAAGTGAAGAATCACTCAAGGAGTTATTTTATCTATACAAATTGAACTGCGGTTTAATTGCAGTATTTATCAGAGCTGGGCGCGGCTATAATTTTTCGAGGTCCGTCATCGGCTATTCGGCTTTGCCACCTAACTAGTGCGTCGTCGGCTATCCGACTGCATTTTTGAAAACCTCAGTGCGGCATTAACTATGCGGCTATTCGGCTATCCTACGGCGATACCGTTAAATTACAAAGTAAACTTTTGCGCGATAACGAAAGCATGCCTTTACATTTTAAACCTTTTATAAGATAGTAAAACAGATTTATTTAATTTTTTTATTAAATGTTAACTACATAAATAGTTAAATACTTTCATAGCTATAGGTCCTCTTCCTCCTCCATGTCCTCCTGGCTAATCACTTCCTGCAGGAGGTCCATATTTCCTTTGAGGAAAAGAAGGTCCTCAAACCTTTCCTCCTTCAAGGACGATCTCTTGGCCCTGAGGATGTCCCCACCCGCGCTGAAGCACCTCTCCACAGCTGCTGAACTAGGAATGGGGGTATTATATTTTATAAATAGATCTATCCATATCTCCCTATGCTGGTTGGGGAAACAGGAACAGCTCGGATCTTCTTGAGAGGGCACCCACTCCTCCATGGACTTTCGTATGACGATTTCCACATCCTGTTGCTGGCTTGCTCTGCGTACCAATACTCTAGAAAACAATTTACTGAATAGGAGTGCGTCTGAATTGTGGGGTTCTTTTTCTGTTGGCTGGCCAAGCTGACGCTGCTGCTGTTTCTCAGTGGGTTTGATGGAGTCCCCTATCTTCCGGGTAATCCTGTCCCCGATCTCCTCCACCATGTCAGGTGCAATGCTTTCTAGGGCCTTAAGGGTGAAGGAGGGGTGAAGGGCAGTGGCCATAAGGAGATCCCTATTCTGAAAGAGGTGGCCAAACCTCTTTTCATAGCCACTGAGGAGGGCCTGTACTAGTGGCCTTGCATACACAAGATGAATATTTTCACTCTTCTCCTCAAGGCTGGTCTTCATCAACCAAAGTTGGGGTAGGAGGGTGCCCATGTATGCCCTTTTCTCCCCCTGAAGCATATCAAGACACTGCGCCACAGGCTGCATGACCAATGTGTACTCGTTCATGACCTGAAAGAGTGAAAATTAATATATTGCTTAGTTACGTAAGCATAATTGATTATTAATAAAAATACGGGAGCACGAGAGCGAGGTATCTGTATGGAATAGGGCGAATAGATCAAGAGTGAGGGTTGTACAGATGGACAATCTGAGGGCGTTCTTGGCAGTTAGGAGATTGGATAAGATGAGGAACGAGTTTATCATGGAAGCGTGTCTTGCGGGTAAGGGAAAAGACTGCCAAATTTGATGAGGATTTTGTAAGATGGTTTGGACATGTGGAGAAGGTGGAGAACACCATATTGGTTAAGAAAGTGTATAAGAGCACATGTGAGAGTGTTTTGCCTGTCGGACGACCGGAAAAAAAGGTGGATATATTCAGTTAGAGATTGTTTACGAAGTAGCGATATGAGTGTTGGGCAAGCAAGAGCGATGGTACAGGTACAGAACAGGGATTAATGGAGGGGGTTTGGGTTTGTGAGGAGATTTATAATTTAATAAATTTATTAAATTATAAATAAAAATATTAAAAGAGCAATTGCTACTTTAAAAATACTTTATATTTACCTCGACGTCTACCTCTGTGAGAGGGGAACCTCCCTTGGGCTGCTTGATGAGGATGGTGTTTATGGCATCCATTTGGTTTTCGACCCTTAAAACCTCCAGAAGGACCATCACACTATCATATAGGGAGTTCCATCTGCAGAAATAAATATAACTTTATATAAAATATCAAAAACTTATAAAATGAACTTGTCTATAATTAATCGGCAACAATTTCTTACGCTAAATTTCTTTTTTTAATAGTAACTACTACTACCTTGTCACCACAGGAGTCTTCAGTTTTCTTTTGGCGACAATCTTGATCTGGTTGGCCACCACTGGGGCCCTGTTCTGAAGGTTCCACAGGGCCTGGATCTTAGCTATGGTCCTCCTCCACTGTGAGCCCCCCTTGCTCCAGCCCTGTATATCACTCACATCTGTTGTCGCCAACAGATTGAGTGTGTGAGCACTGAAACAATAAGATATTTAATTCAAGAAATTCAAAGATTATTAGTTAAATCTTAAATGACAAATCTTTATTTGTTAATACTTATTACTTAATAATATTATTAATATATATTAGTAGCATTTAGCACTAGTTTTCGCGAATTCTAAGTACCTGCAGCGGTGTTGAGGCGGCAGACTTGGGTTGTCACCCTCAGCCCTCAGGAGCTCCTGGAGATCCACAATCTCCAAGTCAGGATAATCAGGGTCCATAGGAAGGTTCTCCTGGTCCTGGTTGGACTCACCAAAGGCGTTGAAGGCTGCCACGTAGTTGGTGCCATTGTCCGTAGTGGTGGCCTTCACCTTACCGTGGATGCTAAACTCATGATGAATCTCTGTGATTAGTTTCCCCAGTAACTGGTGAGTTTGCCTTTCCTAAAGACAATAATTTTATTGTTTTAGTCTGTAAATTAAATAATATTTACACCTCATATGTTCTTATGGTTATGAGACTAAGGTATAAAATGACAAAATTTAACTTTTTAATTTTCTTACCTTCACCTCCCTGACCGCCAAAGTTGCATGGCACCTTTTGAGGTTGACCCTGTCAATCCAGTGGACTGTCATTCCCAAGAAGGACCTATTGTGGGCGGTCCAACTGTCGGCTGTAGTGGCCACCCACTTCTGGTGGAAGAGGTTGTTTATCAGTCGAGTCTTCCCCTTTTGCATCAGCTTTTCAATATCCCTGCTCAAAGTCCTCCTTGAGGTGGGATGAAACTCGGGATTAATGAGGTAAAACATCTCCTTCGTGTAAGGATCATCAGCTAAATCCAGTGGCATCATTGAATGAATGAACCACCTAATGATGAAAAAGTAATTAAGTTAATAAATCAATATATTTTAAATTTTTAATAAAAATATTTTTAAAACGTGAAGACGCTAAGTCGCTCATATACCTATTTAAAAAAAATTGAGTTCAATTAAAATAACTAATATTATGTTTCTGAATTTTTTCACCTGGTGTAACCTTGTCTTGCTCTCTGCTGGCTGAACTTTGACCTGAAGCTCTCATCCAGAGACATCTGACGCTTGCGAGACTCACTCTCCCTTGAACTGGAGCGACCGCGCTTGCTAAGCCCTTCAATGGCTGCAGAGAGGTGAGGGAGAAGGTCATTGTGCATCTGGTATATAAAAATAATACAAACTTTAATTACAAATTTTTTAATTTTCTTTGATAACATTTGTATAAAGTATCAAGACTTTATACAAGAGTGTTTAAATCTTGATAACTAATTAACTAGCAACACCAGTTAGTTGTTGTGATCTTATCTAAATTATTTAATTAATAATTATTTAAACTTACATGCTTGTAATGCTGCTTGAGGTGGGACCTTGTCTGGGTGCTGTAGGAAAGCCCCTTCTTCCCTTTGCAGGCAGGATGTTTACACTTGGCAACACCAGTGTGAATCTTCCTAAGAGACACCCCATCAACTTTCTCATCAGTCCTCAAAAATTTTTCAAAGATGAAGAAACTGAAATAAATAGAAGTTTTTAATTTTTTTGAATTTGACTATTGTAATTTCATATTTAAATGTTCAATCATGAAAAAATTCAAAAAAAGTTAATTTACTAGATTTTATTTAAAGATTTAATTTGGTTACTTTATAGTCTTTACTCTTTACTATGCTCTTTAGTCTTTAGTCTTTACTATAGCATGGAGGCGAGTTTCTTA
>JABUQX010033940.1:5000-7500 GCA_015478945.1 Trachelipus rathkii | reverse complement strand
GGGAGTGGAAAATTCTCGTTCTCTCCTATCACTCTCGCTATTTTCATCCAGCTAGAAATCGGTTGAAGGGATACTCTTCGACGAACAAAGCGGGCTTTCATCAAACGAAAAGTTGCGCTAACCTCCTTTGTTCCTCCTACTGACAAATTTTTCTGGCCTCTTGCCAAAAACATCTCTAAAACTTCTGTAAATCTGCTTTCCTCCTCTTATTCGATCGATGGCTCCGTCGCTAATTCTCCAACTGAAAAAGGCCAAATCTCTTCGCCTCCTATTTTCCTCTAACTCAACCCTGGACGATTCTGGCATTCCTCCTCATTCCTCCTTCTTCTCTCAGGTGTCCTATGGCTTTGCTGTGATTACATTTGACCGGGTGCATGGGCTCCTGAAATCTATGACGTTAGGAAGGCGGGTGGCCCGGATGGGATTCCTCCCCGAGTTTTGAGGAATGTTGGCTTACGTTGCTTGACCCCGCCCCTCGTTCAACTATATCCTCTATGTCTCAATACTAGCACTTTCCCTCAGTGTTGGAAGCACGCACATGTCCAACCTATTCCGAAAAAAAGGAAGCCGCTCTGATCCTTCTAACTATCGTCCTATAGCTCTCACTGTGTTATTCTATCTAAGATCTTTTTGAAACCCTTCTCAAACTGTTATTTCTTAGGACCATCTGGAATCTCATTCTTTTCTTTCCGATCGCCAGTACGGCTTTCGGCGTTCAAGGTCTACTGGCGATATTACTTTCCTATTTAACCGATTTATGGTTTTTCAGCTCTTAGGAATAGGGGGAGGACTTGCTTTGGATTGGCGCTTGACATAATCAAAGCATTTGACCGGGTTGGCATGCGTCACTGCTCTCCAAGCTCCCCTCCTTGGGTTTCCTCCTTCTCTTTGCTACTTATGTCTAGCTTTCTTTCAAGTCGCTCAATATCGGCTGTGGTTGATGGAGCGACTTCTTCTTCTTTTTCTGTCAATAGTGGTGTTCCTCAGGGTTCTGTCTTATCTCCTACTTTATTCCTACTTTTCATTAATGATCTTCTCACCTGCACATCTAACTCTATCCACTCATATGCCGATGACTCGACCCTTCATTCTTCAACTCATTTCAATTCTGCTCCCTCTTTTACTTCTAGAATTTCCTCTCGTCTTAATCTTTCGATTCTATTCTCGCTGATCTGAATAGAATTTCCGATTGGGAGTGGGACAACATTTTTTGAAAATTTAAATCTTTAAAAACTCAACTTCTACAAATCTCCCTCTCTAAAACACCTTCTAACTTTCCTATCTCTTTCGACGGTTCTCTCGTCTCTCCTGTTGACAATATAAACATCCTTGGCCTCAACATAAACAAAAAAAATGTCTTGGAAACCTCACATCACAACGGTTGCTAGGGCGGCCTCAAAGAAACTGGGAGTTTTGTTTAGACTGCGAGACTATTTTTCCTCTTCTCAGTTACTCCAGCTATACAAGGGTCTCATCCGCCCTTGTATGGAGTACTGTTCTCATATCTGGGGGGGGCTCTGGTTTCACCCGGCTTTTGGACAGGTCGACTCAAAAGCGCCAAAAGGCTTATAACTGTTCTGTACTTTCCACCATTCAACTTGTACCCGTCATATCTCTGCGGCGAAGATGGTCGTGCTTTATCTCTTTCTATAGGTACCGCACGGCAGGTGTTCGAGGGAAATTACCAATCGCGTACCACACCTTTACGTCGCCCTCGTAGCACAAGGGGTGCTGTGCTGCTCACGAGTTTTGTGTAGATATTTTGGGTAACTCCAGGCTGGTTCGCTGCGGTCTTCCTTCTTTCCTGCCACCTCTGTTCTGTGGAACTCTCTTCCATCTTCTGCGTTTCCTTCATGCTGAATTTAATCTCCCTCACTTTAAAGCCTGCGTCTGTGCTCCATCTGCGTAATTTGCGCTAGAGGATGCAATTTGGGCGTGTGTGCAACACCCCCCTCCCTGAATAGGGCTCTGCCCGTGAGTGTGGTGACAACTGTAAAAAAAAAAAATTTTTATATATATATATGATAATATTATATATATTATATATATATATATGATTATATAATATAATATATAGTATATATATATATTATATATATAATATATATATATAATAATAATATATAATATATAATAATATTATATATATTAAATGGAAAATAATAATGAAAAATTTGAAAAAAGAATTGATTTATTTTTTATCTCATCTGGTCAGTCATCGCCGCATCAATAAGATGACTGGACCATATCGCCACTGACTATATATATATACTTATATATAATTATATATATATATATATATAATTATATATAATATAATAATATATATATAATATATATAATATATATTATAATATATATATATAATATATATATATTATAACTATATATATAATATACTATAAATATATATATATATATATATATATATAAATAATATTATAAATTTTTGTTATTATTTACTTACGTAAATTTTTTCTACACAATCGAATCGCTGACA
>JABUQX010033939.1:52500-60000 GCA_015478945.1 Trachelipus rathkii | reverse complement strand
CTGAGGTCCTCTATTTAGGGGATTTCATGTACAACAACACTGCAATGGTTGGGGTTCTCTATATGATTTAGTGGGAGGAGGCTGAATCATTTAGCATTCTCAACGATCTGGAGCACTAATTAAAGAACCCACAACATTCCGGATCGTCCGCCAACCAATTCTTGAACAACACTTGACCTTATGTTTCACCACTAGTCCTTCTCTCTATAAATACCCACCTTCGCTCCTATCGGATCTGACCACAAGCTTATATCTCTTAATTTTAATACTTTCTCTCCAACAGCTCCATCCTGCCCTACGCGTTTTTTCTTGTTCTACGCTAACTATAATTGGAATGCTGCTTTGTCTCTGGTGACGCTTCGACCTCTGCCGATAGGTGGGAGCTGTAATCGTTGATTGGGATGAGCAGGATTATTCCTTCTTCAACTAAATCTTTTCTCCTCCTCGTTGTAATCCCATGGTTCGATTCGTGCTTGTTCTGCGTGGCCATAATAGCAGGCTAGAGACAGTGCATATCGGGAATGGAAAAAATTCTCGTTCTTCTATCACTGCTTGCTAATTTTCATTCAGCTAGAAATCGTTGGCAGGGATACTCTTCAACGAGCAAAGCCGGGGCTTTTCAATCACACGAAAGTGCGCCTAACCTTCTTGGTTCTCGCTTACTGACAAATCTTTCTGGCTCTTGCCAAAAAACCTCTTTCAATTCTTGTAAATCTGCCTTTCCTCTTTATTATTTCTCTGATGGTTCTGTTGCTATTCTCCAACTGAAAAGGCCAAATCTCTCGGCCTCCTATTTTCCTCTAATCAACCCTGGACGATTCTCCATCATTCTCATCCCTCCTCCTTTCCTCTCAGGTGTCCTATGCCTTTGCCTGTGATTACATTTGATCGTGTTGCATGGCCTCTTGAAATCTAGAACGTTAGGAAGGCAAGGTGGCCCGGACGGCATTCCTCCCAGAGTTTTGAAGGATTGTGCTTCCGTGCTGGCCCCTTCCCTCGTTCACCTATATTCTCTATGTCTCAATACTAACAATTTCCCTCAGTGTCGGAAATTTACGCACATGTCAACCTATTCTGAAAAAAGAGCCACTCTGATCCTTCCAACTATCGCCCTATCGCTCTCACTTGTATTCTATCTAAGTCTTTGAAACACCCTTCTCAAACTCTCATTTCTTAGATCATCTGGAGTCTCATTCACTCTTTTCCGATGGCCAGTATGGCTTTCGGCGCTCAACGTCTACTGGCGATAATACTTTCCTATCTTACTGATTTATGGTTTTTCCGCTCTTAGGAACTACGGGGAGACTTTGCGTGGTGGCGCTTGACATATCAAAAGCATTTGACCGGTTATGGCAACGCGTCACTGCTCTCCAATGGGAGGGTTTTGGTTTCCTCCCTTTCTTTGCTTACTTATCTCGTTTTTTTCTTTCAATCGCTCAATATCGGCTGTTGTTGATGGGCGACTTCTTCTTTTTTCTGTCATATGTGGTGTTCCTCAGGGTTCTTGTCTTATCTCTATTTTCATTAACGATCTTCTCCCTGCACATCTTACTTTATCCCACTCATATATGCCGATGACTCGAACCCTTTATTCTTCAACTTCATTTCAATTCTGCTCGCCTCTTTTACCTCTAGATTGCCTCTCGTCTTAATCTTTCAGATTCTATTCTCCCCGATGATCTGGAATAGAATTTCCGGGTGGGGTCGTCTGATATTGTGAAATTCAATTCTTTAAAACTCAACTTCTACAAATCTCCTCTCTAAGACACCTTCTAACTTTCCTATCTCTTTCGACGGTTTTTCGTCTCTCCTGTTGCCAATATAAACATCCTTGGGCTTAAACATAACAAAAAATGTCTTGGAAACTCACATCACATTGGTTGCTAGGGCGGCCTCAAAGAAACTGGGAGTTCTGTTTAGACTGCGAGACTTTTTTTCCTCTTCTCAGTTACTCCAGCTATACAAAGGCTTCATCCGTCCTTGTATGGAGTAAGCTTCAAAATCTGGGGGGGGGCTCTGGTTTCACCGGCTTTTATGAATAGGGTAGAGTCAAAGGCCAAGGCTTATAAACTGTTCTGTACTTTTTCACTTCTCTCATGACCCTCTATCTCTGAGGCGCGATGTTGGTGTTTTCTCTCTTTTCTATAGGTACCACAGCGGCGGGTGCTCGAGGGACACTTATCACTCGCGTACCATCCACCTTTACGTCGCCCTCGTAGCGCTGGGGGTGTCTTTGCAGCATGAGTTTTGTGTTGATATTGTTAACTCCAGGCTAGTTCGCTGCGGTGCTTCCTATTTTCCTGCCACCTCTGTTCTGTGAAATTCTCTTCCATCTTCTGTTTTTCCTGCTGAATTTAATCTCCCTCACTTTAAAGCCTGCGTCTGTGCTCATCTGCGTAATTTACAGTAGTTGATGATTCTTTGCCGTGCAACACCCCTCCTTGAATAGGGCTCTGCCCCGCTGAGTGGTGGTGACAACTGTAACATATATATATATATATATATTATATAATATATAATGTATATATATATATATATATATATTAATATATATATTATATATCATTATATTTATATAATATATTATATATATACACAGTATATATATCAGAAGGGCAGCAGAATTCCATCCCCCTTCCCCCCCAAAAAAAATTTCTGCATACGCCACTGGTTCATCTAACTTTTCACTCTTAATTCTCCCCACTTCCTTCCCTATCTTTTCTCTCTCCAACCATGCCCCCACTACTTAATCTTTTATAAAACAACATGATGATCTGATATTTCCATCCCTAAAGTTCTAAATCCGAAATTGATCTCTTCGATCACGTCTCCTTCTATAACAAAATCAATCATATTTTTCACTTCGATACCATCTCTACCTACCCCCACTCTCATATACTTATAAATACTTTTGTGCCCGAAGAATGTATCATTTACATACATACCTCTTTTTCCTTGCAGAAATCAGTCACCTTCCAATGATTTCTTTTTCACCCTCAACCCCAAAGTACCTGTTATGCCTTTCCCTTTTCGATCACCTTTCCACCCATTCAAGTTGCTCAACACGATCAATCTAAAGCTCCTACTCACCCCGTCCAAAATAACATTCAGATTGTTCCAGAAATTCTCTCTCCTCAACATCATTCTCAAATAGACCATATGTTACTACCACACATACCTTGGCCTTTTCAAACATAAATTTAACCACTTGTATTACTGTACTACCGGAAACAAATTTTCCCTCATCTCATTTCTCTCCACTCTGGAACACATACATTTCCCCCCACACCACTCGTCTTCTCCGTTTCCATTCATCATTCTGTTTTCAGTCTTCAAATAAATCCAACTACATCCATCACCTCTCATTTCCTCTAACATTCCTTGTACCCAAACGATTCATACAATTTTGCAGAGATCTCAGAGACCTGAATACGCATTCCTATGAAAATATAAGTGGTAATGGGTAGCCAACCTAACTACCAATGTCCTTTTAGTTGCCTTCTACGACACGCAGAACAAATGCTGTGGGAATTCTTTTCCCCCCCCTTTTTGAAGAAGGTGTTGTCTGCAATAGTAGTATCAGTTTTTTATGGTGTGTTTACGATTCAGTGTTTACTCCCGTGTAAGAAGTGTTGAAATGAGCGCTAGGAGGAGCGCCAACACATTCCGGGCCACACTCGGAGTATCATTGCAGAATGCTTACCCTCTAATACCATCACAGATGCGAAGATTGGGAGACTAACCTTCCTAGTCAGCATTAAAGAACCAGGCCTAACCCACTTCATCCGTCTAGTAACCCTCACCTTGGCTTTACTTAGTATACTCAAACTTGCGGACAAACTTCTTCAAAAATACACAGAACGGCGAATCATAAGGTACGAGGGTGAGTTACTATAAAAAGAAATTCCCCCTCACATGCATTACTGAATTGCCTTCGCGTGTCGGTAGAAGTGCACTAAAAGGACATGGGTAGGCCTTAGGATTTGGTCATACCCATTACCGGGGACTACTAATAAATTTTTTACTTCAATAGGATAATGCGTATTCCAGGTTTTCGCTAGCAGTATTTATGCAAAATTTGTATGAGATACGTATCTTGGTCAAGATTGTCCTCATATACCGCCTGGAATAATAAACGTATGGAATATGAAAGAAGGTTAAGGGAGTGTGATAGCGCTACTTTTTCTTAGAAGCGTGAGAGCTAATATTGGATTTATATCGTTATTGTTCTGTCAAGACTGAGAGAGAGAAAACCACAAAAAAGATTATATGCAAGAATACGTGAGAACGCAACGCAAACGTGGTATGTCTGTAGGTGAGAGACAAGTTAAATGATGTAGCGAAAAATCCCAGAGTGAGTGAAGTATTGAAATACTTGAGGAGAATAGACAGCCTGCTGGTAAAAGTCCACTGCGACTATTCCATTTTGAATATTGTAATCTTCACGGCGAGACTCTATGGTAATAGGTGAGTTAAGCAAGATCTCGAATTCTTAAAGTGATACTATTAAATTCCCAAAGTCTGATCACATCTATTTTCTTACTGCTCTACCTGTCTTTTTGAAGCACACCATATAGCCGCCCCAGGCTTATTCTCTGTGATTTTGAATTTGGCATTTAAGTTATGCCTGTTCTAATAACCTAATATATATTTAATATTGGTGTTAAGAAATTAAAAGTAATGATGGTGAGCAATTGTAACAATTATTTGAGTATAACTAATAACTATAAAAAAATAATGTTATTTTATATATATATTTAGTAGTAACTGAGTGGGTGATGATGTTGAAGTATATGATGGATTTTAAAGATTGAATGTTTGTAAGTACTAAACTATTGAATGGGTTGGTAAAAGGTGTAATTATAGTAAAGGGTAGAAAGGCATACCTAGAGTAACTATAATATAATTTAAGGGGTTATTATTTGAGATAGGATGAATATAAAAATGAAAATCTCATCCCTTATCGTACCACGGCAGTTTATTTTTTCCCTAAGGAGAAGCGAAAAGGGGATGTATGAGTGGATGAAACTATGCTAATCAGAAAATGGAGTAGCCCAAGCTAATTGTCTTTAAGCCGGGGCAACAAGAGCAATGACAAGTACTCTATTAAAAGGCTTACGAAAACGTGAGTGGGGGTAAGGATAACGCCCAGGAGACTCTTAGTATCACCGGAAGGAAAATTAATTGTTGTCTCTTGGGTTATGACTGCACTCTGACGATAGCTCAGTCTCATGTAGAGGTATGTAGCTAGCATAAGTAGTACCGCAGCACAAGATTAACAGATATAACAGCGAACTATTTAGATAGCGTTACGGGGACCGATGGGCAGAAGAGTCACCCTCCTATGGCACATAGTCAGTTCAAATGCACGTGGAGGTGGTGGTTTTTATACTCACAAGGCATAAGTAGTGGGGCGGATTGGGGTCTGGGCAAGAGGGATGGGAAAGGACCATAAGGCCATGAAGGGAAGTGGAGGAGATATCCTAACGCAGTGAAGTTTACAATTGACAACCGAACTGGCGTAGGCCCAGAATATATTTTTTTTGGGAGGAAGGGGATGGATTCCCTTATCTTGCGTATGCCTTCTGATATATCTCTTATTCCTCGCGTGCTATATATTACTATATTGATATAACATAATACTTTATATATTTTCTACTTCATCCTTATCATGTAAATTCCTTTTCCTGACTCTAAATAATACTATATCCTCATCACATTATATATATTTATTATCTCTCAATATATATATCTCTATTATTATTAATATATATATATATTATAATCTTCTCAAGCACGTTGTCACTCCCGACCATCTCACGCTCCGCAGCAGACCACCATACATCTCATGGGCAGGGAGCTGTTGACTTACCGAGTCATAAAAGTCAACAGCTAACGTCAATTACGCAGAAATGCAGCAAGAGCAGGTACCTCGTTGAAGTGTGGTAGAAGCAACCGACTGTCTATTACAAATCAGCCATCTTCCACAGGAACCAAAACCATCATGAAAAGATAGCTATTTGGAACAGTGTTTAATGAATTCTTATCCAATCTCTACCATCGCCTTTTCTTACACAAAACTAATCTCTAATAGAGGTGTGTGCAATGGAAAATTGGTCACAGTTCCAACTTTTATCAATTCTTTTCCACACTAGAGACAAGCATGCCACTAGCCTTAAGAGGAGTTAAGTCATAATCTTGAAAAACAAACACATCTATGAATCGCTCTTGAAGACACTCATATGCAACCCCTCTAGTGTAATCCAGCCCTTACGAGAGGCTCTCAAACTCGATCACACAGAGTTGGACGAGTCGTAACACACGCAGGATGTTAGGCTACGCTCTCTCCTCGAGCACCGCCACAGCTATGCTTGCGTCATCACTCGTTTTCAATGAAAAGAGAGCAAGGCACCAACCACCTACGCCGCCCCTGAACACGTACATAGTAAGTTCATCGAGTGGTTTACGATCCAGACAACCTGGATGTTAAAGTTGCTAACCAGCCACCTTCACTGCCCATGTAACACGTTTTAATTTTAAGTTCCTACCTACTTATTCTGTGCGCCTTACGATTCGTTTTCACTTCTCTCCTCTCACAACATTCTCCTATCAGCTAATATTTGAGAAACCTCAGACAAGCCCTCTGTCTCCTAAGCTGCTCCATCAGCAATCTCATCCTAATCATCAATCACCTGATACTTGGTGTCTATACAGTCACTAACCATGAAGCCTTACTCTTATCATGCGATATAAAATACAATTCGATACGCGTCTGTTTTATACGCACATCCCACGCTTGCTCGGAAGATAGCGTCTCGTCCTAGAGAGTACCCATATCCAAACTATCTAGATGCTGCTCAGGACTCACAAGACATTGTCACGTTTAAAAACAAATGCACTCCAGCAGCGATATATATATGAGAATTGGTTTCAACAGGTTGAGACGAGAGAACCAGTCGAAAGTACACTATAGGCATCAACATCATCCTAACTATCGATTTTCCGCCAACTCCCCTCTATTCCTTTCATAACCCATCCATATACAAATTGAAAAATAGGGGACAACAACAATCCCTGCCTCCTTCTGGCTATTATATTAAAACGTCCATCACTTTTGCACGCCCACCTTTATTATTACAACGCTTCACTATCGTCATAATACATACTTTTGATTCCATTCGAAGCTACCACCAACACCATAATACGTTACTAACACCTGCCATAGAGCTTCCCTATTAATCCTATCATATGCCTGTTGCAAATCCATAAAACCTAAATATAATTTATTCTTCTTCTCCTCATTTTCTCAGTCATTTTGTTCAATGTAAACGATTTGATCCATGCATACTCTACCACTCCTAAACGCACCTTGTTCTTCACCAATCAGTCCTTCAGTCACTCGACGCACTCTTTCGACTAAAATACCAGCATATATCTTCCCTACAACACTCAATAAACTAATTTTCCTATAATTCTTGCAGTTCCCAAATATATATATAT
>JABUQX010033939.1:2500-50000 GCA_015478945.1 Trachelipus rathkii | reverse complement strand
TGGCGCCCGAACAGGGACCACATTTAGTGCAGCAGCATAGTAGTTTATCAAACACAATAACCATAGAAGGTGGTTGTACCACATTTAGTGTGGCAGCATAGTAGTTTATCAAACAAATTAACCTTAGAAAGTTGTTGTAGTACTAGATTGCTAGATTACTAATTTGTAAACAAACAATTTTGTAAAATTGTCAGTAAATACTAAGGTAGTAGGTTGTTAGTGTAACAATAATATTACTAATTTACGGATTTATACAAGGTCGCATGTGCACGCAACATTAATAGGTTCTAAATATTTATGTTCCATATTTTTGAAATATTTATAAATTTTTTTATATTACTATAAAGGTTATTTTTGCATTCATTTATATTTTCCATGTGAATATATATTATTTCTTTATATAAATATGTTATTTTTGTAAAGCATATTAGCCAAAATCTATCAAAACTGTCTGTAGGTAGGAGAGATTTTTAGCTACAATCCTATTTGAGATTTATACAGTACCTTAAATTAATAATTATTATTAGTTATTTTCTAATTGTTTAATTGTTAGGGAATAGTAATTCAAATACCTGTCTATTATTTACTAAAGTCAGTAAAATTATATTAGGTAGGTTAGTCTAGTTATTAGAAAAGAAACCACTGGCCTATCAAGACTGATTAGGGTTTAGGTCATAGATATAATTAGGGTAAAAGTAAACAAAATAAAATAAAATAACATTAATAAAAAGAAAAAGTATTTTTATAAAACTATTAATTAAATAAATTTCTGAAAAGAAGAAAAAAAAAAATGGAGTCGGATAAAGACCGACTGGAGCAGTTTTTGGAGTCAGAGAAGGAGTTAGTAGATCAGGAATTTAACCCAGATGCTCTGTCAGTATCTCCTTTGAAAGGAGCTGGGGGTGGTTTGACTGTGGAAGAAAAGGTGAATGTGGTTTTGAATGAGTTTAATAGTAAAATGTCTATCTTAGAAAAACGCGAAAAATTATTAACAAATATAAGTAGGGAGAATGTACAATCAAATGCTAATAATGAATCAGATACAGTACAGACTGATTCTGGACAAGGGGAAAATGTCCCAGGATCTTCTGATTCAGTCTCACCGTTGGAAGCAGCAAACATACATTATGATCATAAGAGTCTGGTTAGACTAAAGGTAATGACTGGTACTGCTAAACCTAGAAATAATAAATTAGAAAACATAGTGCCACATTTGTCACATTTTCAAGTACCTAACTCACAAAAATCAGTTTTGTCACAATTAGAAACTGTTCAACAACAACAAGCTTTGATGGTTAAAAGTTCACATAAGGTGAAGGTTCTTGATCCTGGCAAATACTGTTATGAAGCAGATCAAAACTTTCTTCAATATATGACGGAATTTGAGGCCTATTGTACCCACAACTATCCCAAAGCCCCTCAACAATGGTTGAGGCTGTTGGGCAGGCAGTTGGAGGGGTCATTTCGTTAACTTTACAACTTAGTCATTAAAACCGATAGGAATTATTATTCTGTGAAAAAAATATTATTAAAATGGCATAAAGAGAAGGAAAAGAAAGATGAATGCAATTTACGCACATATCATGCTGCCTGTTTAGGGAAAGGAGAGAGTATTTGTATGTTTGCTTTGCGGCTGGAACAATTGGCAGCGAAGGCATATGATGGGCTCGATATGCGCGAACATAATTCATTAAGAGAAGCTTTTATACTTAGTTTACCAACATATGTAGAAAAAAAGATGCGAGAATATTTACTGGAAAATGAATCTGATACATTGCCAAGAGTTTCGTGGGAACGAATTGTAGAACTAGCAGATAAATACAATCGTAAATTCTATAGGGATAGAGCATTCACTTCTTTATATAGTACATCCGAATTAGACCAGAGTTCGTCCGACTCTGATCAACTCAATGAAACTATACACATAGATGTAGCGAAAGCCAGTTGGGCAGAGTCATTGAAGACGAATACAGGGTCTACGGATCAGAGTACAAATAAACAACAGGAAAAGGAGTGGACCTCTGGTACGAAACAGAAATACAAAAAAGAAAGAAAACAGTGTCCAACAAGGCATTTCATAAAAACTATGACCTCATGGTCAATTTACCAGATAAAAAGGGACCTCAGTGCGAGTTCTGTGACATATATGGACATGTCATGAGTAGTTGTTATAAGTATCTGAATATATGCTCCTATTGTCGAAAGAAAGGGCATAAAAGAAAAGTGCAGAATTCATAAGGCTTTCGCGAAACCCAGAAATGGAAATCCCAGAACTTGTTCGTCCTGTGGAAGTTCTCATCCGGGAGTTCGTTGTCATAGGGAGATAAAGAAGAGTTCCCAGCAAACTCAAGAAAAAAAATGTTTATTATAATAAGCCAACCAGAACGTCCATACAGGGTGACATCAAATAAATACACACTGAAAAGGGACCCCAAAATAATCATAATGCATCGCGGAATCAAGAATAAGGGGAACTGCTGCCTCAGTGGGAACCTAAGAAACCAATACCGTTTCTTGATCAGTATTCGTGGTGCAAACTAGCGCACTTTGAGGGCCAGTGTATGGGAGTGGATATTCCCGAAACCCCCATCCTACCACCGTTAAATCGTATGACTCCACAGATGTGATCCATTCTGTGGAGGAAATCCCCGTCGTTGATACAGGAAACAGGGAAAAGGTTCCTTTATCGAATACAAAGACTATAGCTGTAGAAGGTAGTTTGGGAATAGTATCAGTTAAAATTTGCCAGGGCAAGGTGGAACCACTCCTAGTATGTGTGGCTTTTAAGGAAAATAGCTCGGGGTTTTATGGATGTTTGGTTGATAGTGGTTCAAGTCTTAGCTTAATTAGTTCCGACGTTTTACAAGAATGGGAAGATGTCAAGTTGTTGCCTTCGGCAGACGAAGGCATAAGAGTGATTAGCAGATTACAGCGGGACCAGGTGGTACCCATTAGTTCTTTTCTCAGATTACCCATAATTTTTGAAAATAGATTCTGGACTCCCCCTACCTCTTTTTTTGTGGTTCCCGCAGAATACATGCCTTACTATGTTGTAATGGGAGCTGTAACGTTAAAGGAAAATAACTTTCTACCAGACTTGTACAGCTGAGAACTCCTTTATCGCACAGGGTATGAATTTGAAATTGTGGCTTTTGACTATAGCCTGCGGTTACCTTTTTATGGTTGTGTTACAGTCAGTTCTATTGCGATACCCCCCTATTCTTACAGGTTTGTTGGTATTGAGGGTTCTACGACAGAAGTCAAGGGTTTGGTGGGGTTGAAAGGGGGAGATAACAAATCATATAACATTGTCCCAGGTATCTTGGATTTGGATGCGCCAGGAACTTCCGTAGCGGTAATGAACTGTTCTGATAAAATGCAGTTCATCAGGAAAAACACGACCATTGGTGAGTCAGTCCCAATAGTGGAAACTCAGTTGGAAGCCCAAATGTGTATGGTGGAGAGCAATACTACCAACAAAGAGTAGGATGTGTGGACAACTATCCGGTTAGAGAAAGAGTTTTCTTTGCCATAATTGCCCATAACCGTGGATCAAAAACAAAACCTTATTCGAGTGTTACTAAAACACCATAAGGTGTTGAGTAGAGGGGATTATGATGGAGTGGCAACAAACATCACACACACTATAGAGGTGGTGGATAACCGACCAGTCCGTCTCCCAGTAAGACGTTTCCAGGGTCCACTTGCTCAGGAAATTGAGGAACAGTGCAGGGACTTATCAGATCAAAACGTCATTCGACCCAGCAAGTCACCATACTCTGCACCTGGGGTCCCAGTAAGGAAGCCAGACGGTACCCTCCGACTATGTATTGATTATAGGAAATTAAACAATGTCACCAAAACCGATTCTTTCCCTTTACCGAATCTCATAGATATGATTTACAATATGTATGGGAACACCTACTTCTCGACTATAGATTTGATAAAGGGATATTACCAGGTGTCCATGGAACCAAATAGTATTGAGCGAACAGCCTTCTCAACCCCCTTTGCCCAATATGAATACCTTAAAATGCCATTCGGGGTAAAAAATGGGCCAGCAACCTTTCAGCGAGGAATGATGCTCGCCTTAGCCGGGTTGCCTTGGGCGAAAGTTATGGTATATCTCGACGACATAATTGTGTTGGGCAAAACCTTTGATGAACACTTGGACACCTTGGAGCAAGTACTAATAGCAATGGAACATAACGGTTACAAACTTAAACCAAGTAAGACCACCTTATGTCGCACGAAGTCGAATTCTTGGGACACTATTTCCAGTAAGGGTATACTCCCACTAGAGAAAAATCTTAAAGGGATATTAGAATTCCCCGTCCCATCAACGGTTAAACATCTGCGCCAATTTTTAGGGATGGTGAACTTCTACAGAAGGTACATCCCAAATTGCTATCAAGTGGGAAAACCGTTATCCAGTCAAACAGGAAGTAGGTCTATTTGTTGGACGCAAGAATGTCAACAAGTCTTCGAGAAATTGAAAAAGGCCTTAGAGGACCCTTGTTTATTGGGGTTTACCAATTATGATCCTACTGCAGCCCCAATGGAATTGCATGTGGATGCTTCCAACGTTAGCGAGGGAGCATGTTTGTCCCAAATTCAGGATGGAGAGAGAAAGCCCATTGCTTATATATCTATGGCTTTTAACGGGGCCCAAAGAAACTATGGTACAATTGACAAGGAACTAACTGCACTACGATGGGCCGTCAAATCATTGAAACCATTTCTGATGGGGGTCAAATTTATAATATTCACGGACCACATGCCACTCATATTTTTACGAAATATGAGTTTGGTGGATGGGCGGTTGGCCCGTACAATGGAGGAGTTAAATGAATTTACGTTTGAAATCCGTCACATAGCAGGTAAAGATAATGTAGTTGCGGACTCGCTTTCCCGATCACCTGCGGGGTTGGAAGAAACCGAGAATGCAGATCAGATTGAGAATATTGGTGATTCCATCCCGGAAGGTTTTAACGTGGAGGAAGTGCCCGGTGGAGGAGATTCCTTATACAAGTGCTTTTCATTATACTTGTATGGAAATCAAAACCATCACAATGAACTTAGGTCTTCCATAGTTGATGAGCTTAGAAGACACCCGCTCAAATATCACCTTCAAGGGAAACATGTCCAAAAGAAAATAAGGTTGATGGGTTTTCCGGGGCAATTACCTCTTCCAGAGGTGATAGATGCCTTTTGTGACCTTTTTAAAGTATGCGTCACAATTTATTATGGAAAGAAATACCTGATGGTTCATGGGAGTCAGTACGTGAACAGTAATTGTTTTTTGAGCTGTCTTAGCGCGTCCATTACAATTACTTGAGGAAGTCTCAGGACATTTAGAGTTTACTAAAAAAGAATATAGCAAAAGCGAAAGGTTTAAGTACCAACACTCATGGACAATAAAGTACCACCACTCATGGAAAATAAAGTACCACCACTCATGGACAATAAAGTACCACCACTCATGGACCAAAAAGTACCACCACTCATGGATTTTAAGTGTGATTGTGGGATGCAAGGTGCAAATGTGTGAAGTGAAACGTGTACTTTACAAATTAAAAGGAAACATTATTATTTCCATAAAAATTCTAATATTTCTACTTTTTTTTTTTCAAAATTTTGAAAAAAAATTCGTAATAAAATTATATAAATAACATTCCCTTAAAAATAAAATTGAAGTCAATTTAAAGTTAGGATTAACTAGTCAATAGCTTAATGGATTGTTTTGTTTTAGTTTATCTTTTTATTTTTATAGGTATTAGGTATAGTACAGACTGAGTCAGACATTTAGAGCTGAACTCTGTAGGAACTAAAGAAGGCAGTTCAAATTAATAACTGAACTCTATAGGAACTAGCGAAGTTAGTTCAAATTCATAATAGGTCTTATTAAACTATTAAATTATTGAACATGAATTTCTATTAGGCTAATTTATATACAATATATATAGTAATAATAGTTAGTTTAGGATGTCTAACATATATAGTTCTATGTTTCAGCGAAAAAAATAAAGAAAAAAAAAAGTATGAAAAAATGACGAAAATACTAAAGAGTATGAAAAGAATAAACATACTAAAAAAAAAAAAAAAAAAAAAAAAAAAAAAGTATGAAAAGATTATGAACATACTAAAAGAAAAAAGAAAGTATGAAAAGATTATGAACATACTGAAAAAAAAAAAAAATTTGAAAAATTGTAAAAAAAAAAAATTTTTTTTTGTAAATTTACAAAAAAATATATATATATATATATATATATATATATATATATATATATATATAATATATATTAGAAAATATCACTTTATATCTCTATATATATATATATATATATATATAATATATATATATATATATATATATATATATATATATATATATAATATTACCCACTGGATTCCAGTTCGGCTTGCGTTTTACCAAGACGACCGGCGAACTGGAGTTCAGTTGGTAACCTCCTTAAATATATTTTTCCAGAAATGTTGTTTTTGCTTGCAGTGGGTGCCAGGGAGTTGAACTTACTGCGAAATGAACAAGAGTATTTTAGGAACCATTACCAATTGAAATTAAAAAGACTTTAAGTCTGGGATGGTTATACAGGAATGTTTGCACAGGATACGCCGACATATGACCCAAGAAGTAAATTTTATATTAATATGGGCCCTTACTCCGTTGACTTGGAAGCGCACCACCATCAAGAACTCTAGGGTTTTCTTGATGATACCACCTATCAAGGACATGTACAGTTTTAACTGTAAAAGGTTAATACGTGCATGGGGACCTAGATATGAAAATTATTTAGAACATCATCCTCACCTGAATGCTTTCAATATGAGAAAGCACTCCATTCTCAGCTTTACAAGATTTGAAGACCTTGCATATAAAAATTATTCATGGAGGAATAAAGTGTTGAATTTCCATTATGATACTAAAAATACATCCAATAGGAAGAAAATAACCCCTCATGGGGCTTATCTCAGAAAAATGACCTTGCAGATGAGTTCTCCCTTGATCCCTGATGGTCTTCATTCAAACAAGACCTTTCTCTCATAGCCTTCATGGAAAAATACAAGGGATTTTTTGAAATCAAGAGAGGAACAACACTTTTGAGGATATTCGGGAGAATTCTAATAATGATGATGAACAATGGGAGATAGATGTCTTGGAAAACCCAGATGAACGTTATCCAGTGGCTTTTCCGACATCTTCAGCGTTTCTGGATACAGCAACATCAGCGGTACATAGTAATTCAACCATTGATCAATGGTTGCCTGCTCCAAGGTTCGTTTCTCATACAGTGGAGGAAACTACTCCAGCGAGCCAAGAGGTTCACTCACGTAGAGAGTATTCCACCCCTTCTTCATTAGGCAGGTCGTATCACCATACACCTCCTCCAGTATTTTCCCCCTGTTCTAGACCACCACCTCCTATTCCTCAACAACCAGTGTCGACCCATGTTATGGAATATCCCCTAAGATATTATCACCACTCACCACAACAGGCGTCTGGGAGTGGTCTACCAAACCGTTTACTACTTGAGTTTCATAGAAAAACAATTAGGACCCATATTCATTTAGCTCTTGTAGAAGCTTCTTATTTAGAAATGTCAAATATGGTACGACAAGAATTCTTTAACGAATTTAAAAGGGCTTTAATCGAAGAGGAAGAGGTTATTCAGACAGTACATACTCAATTAGAACGCTGTGCTTCATAACATGAATGTGGATCACAAATTAATCCACCTTTGATATAATTTTGTATACTTCAGTTATTTAATAGAATATAACTTTTCATAACTTGGTATATTTTCATAAAAACATTGCATATAGTACGGTCTGTATTAGGTTACTTAGGTTTATATTAATGCCAAAGAGAATAATCATGTTGCTCAATTTTCAATTTTACCTGATCCTGAAAAGAGCCTGTAACAGGATGTTGTGATACTTATTAATTATTGCTCAAATCTACCTGATCCTGAAAAGAACCTTTAACAGGATATTGTGATACTCACTGATTATTGCTTAAATTTACTTGATCCTGAAAAAGAACCTGTAACAGGATAACTTAGATATATTTCATATTGCACAGTCAGTGAGCCTTGAACATTCAACCCGTGATGAATCTGAGCCATTCCACAGATAAATGTTTTGTTAAAATAAAGGGGGGGCTTAGATTTAGTATGGGGGATGTAAGGGTGAGGTCACGCTTGGCAAATCATACAAGCAAAACATTTATTTTTATATTTTTGGTTATTAATTTTATAAAACAAGTAGCTGTTTTCTTTTATATTCTGTTTTGCAGAATATGGTATTTAAATTTCATTTATGGTATTTGATTTATTTATTTATTTAATTATTTTATATTTCATATATTTGTGTATGTAACATACACAAATATGTCATATTACAAGAATTTATTATTTTTCAGCAATCTTAGTTTTTTCTCTTTGTATGAAATATTCTAATCCTAGTTTAATAAGTTCATAGTCAATATAGGCAGGTACATTATATGTCCTTTCAATCATTTTCATTCTCATTTGTGGAAGGAAATATTCATATCTGAGGATTCTTAGGATTCTAAACTATTATTTGGATAAAGGTGTGTTTTAAAAAGTATAGGTCATGTATAGAAGGCACATTTCATAATCTCATAGGATTTAATTATGGTAATTCTGTTACAGACAAAACTTCTTTGAGTTTCTGTCCTCCAAAGATATACAAGACGAGTACACACTGAAACTGTCCCAAAATTAGGGTAAGGATTATATCATTATAGCGGTATAATATTATTTTCAATCATGAGAGATGTATAATTAAAATGCATTACTGTATTGTTCTACAGACAACCAGGGCTGGGAGCAATAACTCTTTAAAACCAGGGCTGGAAGCAATAACTCAAATAAACCAATCTGGGGAGCAATAAGTCAAATCTGGTTGCTTCTTTACAAATAGAACCAAAGCCAATTAGAGGCACTGATCCTCATTTTTAAAGTGCCAAGTTAAACTAATGATTGCTCAAAAGCTTATTTAAGTATTTAAACTTTGATACCAACTACCTTAATCAAGCGTATTGCATGCGGAACTGGAATCTGGTTGGGTTAGTACAATTCAAATTGTAAGGTTTAATCCACTTGTCCATTTTGTCATGTCCATTATAATAATACTTAATCAGTGTAAATAAATATTTAGTAGTAAGATATCATCAGTCAGTTCTTGGGACATTCAGTAACCGCAATCAACCTCTATAGCTTGATCTCGGTCGTGAATGTCCAGTGTATATTGTTATATCACCTATATATAGATATTGCCAAAGCAGAAGTTAAATACTTATATTAATATACTTCAGAATTAATCTTTAATAAACTTTATAATCTGCACTTTAGACTCATTTTTAATTCACCATTACTTAAAACTACTTAATCTTTCTATCATCTTTCTATATATCATTATATTGCGTAACTGTGTTACTCTGAACACAAGGTAGAGTTGCAATGTTAAAGGTAATAATTATTAATGGCTGCTGTGCGCTTTATGTGGTCCCTGTGACATTTTGACTCTGGGGAAGCTAAAGTTTGAGCTCTTATCCGGGTAAGAATATAAAAGGAGCATATACATTGTTCGTATTGTATCAGGCTAGGAAGTTGGGGATCACTTTCGTAGAGGGCGACCACATTGCGGGTCAATTCAATCTCCCACCCTTTTTTCCATCAATTGCCCTGTAATGGGTTGCTTTAAATAAATTCACAAGCGAGAGTGAATCACCTCTCTCCGCTACAGCGATCCCAACGTTTCTCTCACTGCTCATAGCAGTACCGGAAGTCATTTTCCTGAAGTGTGTTTAGTTCATGTGTTACAGTATTTTTTATGTTTTCCATCATCCAAAAATGATGACCCTTCAACTTCATTTTCAACTTAGGGAAGAGGTAGAAATCGCATGGAGCTAGATCTGGGCTGTTTGGAGGATGTGGAAGTACTTGAATGATTTTCTTCACCAGAAATCCTATAATTGAGAGCGCATTGTGAGATGGCGCGTTATCGTGGTGCAGCACCCAATCGAATGCAATGTCTGTTCTGATTCGCTGAACTCGTTTTCGAAGTCGTTCCAAGACATCTTTGTAAAAGACGTGATTAACTGTCTGTCTTGAAGGTACAAATTCCTCGTACACAATACCACGGCTGTAGAAAAAAAACAATAATCAGTGTTTTCACCTTGGACTTCCTCATATGTGCTTTCTTCGGATGAGGAGAATTTTTTATGTGTCATTCTGCACTTTGCCGTTTGGTTTCAGGATCATTCTCAAGTACCCATGATTCATCGCCTGTTATAACTTTTTCCGAAAAATTGTGCTCCATTTGAGTCTTTCAGTAATCTTGAAAAATTTCTGGACCCAGTTTGTCTTTCTGCTCCACAGACAGTCTTTTTCGGCACTAGTTTGTACAAATTTTTCGCATGTGCAAAATCGTTCGTTAAAATTCTATGACTGCATTTTTATCAAACCCCGTTTTTTCGCAATCCACTCTGACACTGAACCGACGGCATCTCTCCATCACAGCTCTAACACTTCCACATATTGTTATCGTTTGTTGACGAGATAGGTCTTCCACAATGAGGGTCGTTTCAACATTTCTCTGCCCACTTTGAAAGCTTTGTGGCCACTTAAAAACCATAGTTCTCGATAGAGTGATCCCCACGAGCTTCGTTTAAAGAATCAAATGTCCCAGTTGGCAGACTTGTTACGTTTTGCACAGAACTTGAGATAGCGTACCGCTGTTCAATATTTTACCTGCATCGCAAACAGTACCCGAGATAGAAAACACACCCATACACAAAAAAGATGATAGTGCAAAACGTAACGAGGTTACGAAACAACACACGCTCATACATAAACTGATGTAGTGCAAGACTGACTATAAATCTGGTTATAACTGGTATGGATATGTAGCGCCTAATGGTAACTACTACCCACTGCGCTATAATCACGGAGGAGCTAATTATTCAGACGTTCATGGGATATTCAGTAAAACCTTACTTTTCGGACATTGGAGTATATATTAAATTATATATATATATATATGTATATATATATATATATATATATATATAATATTATATATTATTAATATATATATATATATATATACTATATATATATAATATATATCAGGAAGAGCCACGTGTGATCGTGAAATTACAGCCCGACAGGTCTATATTAAGAAGATCCGAAGGGTTCAAGGGCTCTTCACCTCCTCCACCTGCCTACTCTCCGGAAGAAGCAGGTTCTCCGGGGCGAGCTTGCTCTCCCCCCTGTCCGGGATACCTGTCCCGAGGCCCAGCAGGAACAGCCAAATATCAGAAAAATCAATACCATCAATGCACCATACACTCCAGTCGTACCAAGGCTTTTCACAAAAGAGAGGGAAAAGTCCGGCTCTCCCCTCCCTACTAATATTAGCCGGAGACATAGAACAAAACCTGGGTCCCAGGGCCTGGACGTACCCAATAAGCAACAGGGTAGTCCGACGCAACTCTGTAAGATGTGCTCTGTGCCACAGCTGGATACATCGGGCCTACACCCCTTTTGACACTCTACCAAATCCTGGAAATAGCTGGAAGTGCCAAATCTGCACTCCACCCAGCACAATAACTTCCATCATCGATACAGTAAACATACTCTAACTTAACATCAACGGACTTAACAACAAGAGCAGAGAACTGGAACACTTCATGAGCACTCAAAATATTCACATAGCAATAATACAGGAAGCACACCTACCTCCAAATACCTCAAAACCTACTTTCTACAAATACGATTCAAAATACAAGGAAACAGACCCACCGCAACACACTTTATTAACCCTGATACACAAGTCCATAACATACTCCAACACTTCTACACAAACGGCAACACTAATAAATAACAAAAATATAAAAACAATCAATTACAATCAACATAAACAACAAACCTTACATCATAAACACATACATCCCACACCAAACTTCTCCACACTGTCAACACAATTTAGACCCAAACCTATCTTCTGTAACACAACTCCCCAATTCAATACTAGCTGGAGACTTCAACCCACACCACGAAACATGGTACAAACACCAATCACGAGACAACAGAGGCACAAAACTCCTATCTTACCTAGAAACACTAAACATACTAAACCACAAAGAATCTCCCACCAGACTATCCCTTCAAAACGAACCAGTCCCCTACCTTACCAGACATTACTTTCTGCTCACCAGACATCCATTCAATATTGACATGATCAATACTAACAGAACTAAACTCAGATTATCTACCAATAATCATCTCCCTCAAATACAAAAACAAAAAACATAAGGCCTCGACAAAAAACATATACCAATTACAAAAAAGCAGACTGGACAAATTACACACAAAACATAGACCAACACCTTAAAACATCACTAAATCAATGACAGAAACACTCTAAACAAAGTCATAAACCCTAGTCACCCATTACTATAATAAAAGTGCCAACAAATACATACCTAAGGGATACATAAAGAATACACCAACACTTCCATTTTCAAATAGAAACACGAAATCAAACAAAGGAACAAACTCAAAAAAATACTCCCAAACATATGAATGAACACTCAGAATAACAAACCTCAACACGCAAATCACCGAACTCATTAAAACCCAATATCCAAACAAACTGGGCCAAAAACCCTTAAGCAAAGAATCAACAACACCAACTAGCATCCAGGAATGTTGGAGCAGTAAACATTACACACGCAAAAACAAAACACCCAGAAACACACATAAATCAATCGTAATACAACAACCTCTAACACCCAAACAACATAACAATAAATTACCAAAACACTTGACAAACAAAGTAACAAACCTACTCTACAACAAAACAGGAACAATCAAAAAGATCAAGAAAATCAAAAACACACACCCAGCACACAACCAATAACCCCAGCAGACAAAAAGCAAGCAATCAAAAAACTTAAAAACTCACCAGCAATTGGCCCAGACAACATATCCAACATACACCTAAAACACCTATCACAAAAAACAATAGAATATCTCACACTCATCTTCAATAAATCCCTACAAACTAAATCCCACGAAAATGGAAAAAGCAATTATAATACCCAAGCAAGGAAAAGACCCTGATGACCCAGCCTCATACCGCCAATATCATTACTATCACAATCAAACAAGACTACTTGAAACTCATCCTGAATGTAACACCCACACTACCAACATTACCGGTTCCAACACGGATACAAACAACAACACTCAACCACTACAGCCCTCACAAACAATACTAATAGCAATAGACATAATCAAAGCTTTTGACACCAAGTACTAGACACAACTAATAGGAAAAGATCATCAACACACAGATACCAAATAACACAAAAAAAATGGATAGCCAACTTCCTTTCAAGCAGAATGGCCACAGTCAAACACAGAATTTACGTGGAATAAAAAACAGTTTACATACAAAACGGAGTACCCCAAGGAGCATACCTTCCCCACACCTCTTTAACCGTATACATATAGAACCTCCAACACCACAACAAACCACAAATTCACAACAATACGAAGACGACAGCAAGAATAGCAAAACCACCACCAAAACCTAGAAGCAGCCACACTACTAACACAAGAATACTTAGAACAAATACAAACCTGGTTAAACAACAACAGAATGACTGCATCTTCAAATAAGTCCTTTGTGACTCTAATCACTACAGACAAACATTTATTCTAACTCACACCCCAATAATCCTATCTAAACAATCTCCAATACCACAACCGAAAAACCAAAATACTAGTTTAACCATAGACACACATCTAACATTCTCAAAGCACACCCAAAACACCATATCATCAGCGAACAGAAAATTAAACATTCAAAAAATAATAAATTCAAACAAACAATATTAAAAGACCTAATAACTACAACCTACAAACAATTCATAAGACCTACACTCAACTACGCTCAAGTCAGATATTAATTTTCGAACACCAATTTAAATAATTTACAACCACTTCAAAACAGAGCTCTCAGAATCATTACACATTGCACAACTACAACACCACAACAACATCTACACAATGAAACAAACATTCTTCCCATACAAACACACCTAGAAATGATAGGAACACAATTCTTCACAAAAACTACCTCAACTACTCATCCTTGCCATACATATCTATCAAACCCAAAAGTACAGCATCTAAAAATTCCTAAATCCTCCACAGCAAACTACTACAAAGAAATTCTAAACACTATCCCACCTTAATCACGAAATACATTAAACAAACACATCCACACTATCCTAACTAGAAGATACCTAGCAAACCGAAAACACAATAAAATAATGAACAACAATCTACCACAGATTTCAAAGGAAAATTACACTCTCCATAATAATGCAAGCACATTTAGCCAAACTGAGGTGCAGCCATCATCCAGCATTGCAGGAATACAGGGACAGATTCAAAATTGGAGGAACGCAAGCCCCCAAACTGCCCACACTGCAGGGTGCATCCAGAAAAAACAGAACATCTGCTACTCCAATGTCTGGACCTGGAAGCCCAAAGAAGAAGCTGTGATGTTGCTGGAATGCTGGACCTCTAGACCTGCCTGGCCAGGGCGGCGAGCTTCTTTGCCCTGGTGTGGCCCCAGTAGCGGTGGCCAGGTGAAAAAGTAAAGTAAAGTAAGTAGAGTATATATATATAAAGATAAGTTATTCGTTTTTAATTTTTGATTTTGAAGCTTTTTAAGTTATGTTAGATACTTATAGTTAGTTTTTAGGATTGGGCAGTTGAAAGCAATACGCAGTTTAGCTAGTACTAGGTTATGTTTTTTATTTTTATTTTTTTCCTAGAGTTTTTTTAACTTAGTTTTTTGGCATTTACGTATTTGAATATCCGTTATTATAATTTATACAGTTTTTAGCTTCCACTTTTTTAGTTGATCAATAGTATTTTTTTATTTATTTTTTTGTATGCAATTTCTTGAGAGTGTGAGAGTGTGCAAGTTTTTTTGAACTTTCTGGATTATTCATATTTTAGATATTTACTGTAAATATAGGTTTTAGCGTATTTTTAAAATTCCAGATTTTAAATTTAGGTTTTAGCTTACGAATAACTTTATCCTCGTTTCTCCTTTGGGTCTTGTCTGTTTGTTTCTGTCTGTTGTTCTTTTTTGTTGTTGTGACTGTGTGTGCGTGTATGATGGCGGATTTGCACGGGCGCGGGCTTTCATTTGACTTTACAAACATCCATGGCTTGCACTCTAACTTTGCATCCGTGGAATACCACTTCTCTAACTCCTAACCCTACATCTTTGCTCTTTGTCTGAGGACCGCAGATGCTAAAGAATTCATCCTCTAACTCGTTAAATATATCCAACTTTAATTTATTTTCATAATTTCCGTCTAGAAGGTGGAGCATGTGCTATAAAAATAACACTCCTGTAACAACATCTCGAGAATCTTGAATCTCCTAATTTCGATGTTTCTGTGGCATTGAAAATAACCTTATCACTACAATAGTCTTGTGCTTCTGATACTGTTCTTCTTACAGAACAGATTTTCAGCCTTTTTTTTATTTACCTTACTACTTCCACGGAGACTGTTTACTTCTCATCAAAAAAATGAGGTCCTCTATTTGGGGATTTCAATTTACACAACACTGATGGTTGGGTTCTTCTCAGACTGATTTAGGTGGGGAGGAGCCGAACATCAGTATTCTCAACGATCTGGAGCACGAATTAAAGAACCAACACACATCCGGATCGTCCCCAAACCAATTCTTGACATCTTACCTATGTTCACCACTATCCTTCTACTCTAAAATACACCACCTTCGGTCAACGTAAATCTTATCTTTATCTTTATCTCTTCATTTTAATACTTTCTCTCCAAACGCTCCATCCTGCCTATGAGTTTTTGGCACTTTAATCGGGCTGACTGGGGGGGATTGCGTTGGTCTACGCTAACTACAATTGGATGACGCTCTTGACTTGAACACGCTTTCGGCTTTGCCGAATGAAGTGGGAGCTGTTAACGTGTGATGGGATGAGCAGTTTTAATCCTTCTTCGACTAAATATTTTTTTCTCCTCAAAATCCATGGTTCGATCGGGCTTGTTCTCTGGCCCATTCAGGCTAGAGACAGTGCGTATCGGAGGTGGCAAAATTCTCATTCTCCTATCACTCTCGCTAATTTCCATTTCAGCTAGAAATCATTGCAGCATACTCTTTGCACGAGCAAGCAGACTTCATGGAAACGAAAGTGCACTGGACCTCCTTGTCTGCCTACTGACAAATTTTCTGGCCTTTTGCCAAAAAACATCCTCTAACAACTTCTTATAAATCATCCTTTCCTCCTCTTATTCGCTCTGATGGTTCTGTTGCTAATTACTCCCAACTAAAGGCCAATCTCTTCAGCCTGCTATTGCTAATACTCCAACCCTGGACGATTCTGGCATTCCTCTTCCTCCTCCTTCTCCTGCTCCTCCTAAGCGCGTTGCCTGTGATTACAATTGATAGGCGGTGCATGGGCTCCTGAAATCATGAACGTAAGGAAGGCGAGTGTCATGGCATTCCTCCGAGTTTTGAGGGAGTGTGCTTCCGTACTGAACCCGCCCCCGTTCAACTATATTCTCCTATGTCTCAACTAGTGCTTTCCCTCAGTTTTGGAAGCCGCATATGTCCAACCTATTCCAAAAAAGGAAGCCCGCGCTGTCCTTTCTAACTATCCCTATTAGCTATAACTTGTTATTCTAGATCTTTGAAACCCTGGCTTAATTCACACTTCTTTTAGACCATCTGGAATCTTCATTCCCTTCGTTCCGATCGCGAGTACTTTCGGCGCTCAGGTCTACTGGCGATATACTTTCCTAGTTAAACAGATATTATGGTTTTCCGCCCTTAGAACTACGGGGAGACTTGCGTTCTGGCGCTTGACATATCCAAAGCATTGACTGGGTATGGAACGCGTCACACTGCTCTCCAAACTCCCTCCTTTTGGTATTCCTCCTTCTCTTTTGCTTACTTTATGTCTAGCTTTCTTTCAAATCGCTCAAATTCGGCTGTTGTTGATGGGCGTACTTCTTCTTTTTTCTGTCAATAGTGTGTTCCTCAGGGTTCTGTCTTGTCTCCTACTTTTTACTTCCTGCTTTTCATTAATATCTTTTCACCTGATACATCTAACTCTGTCCACTATATGCCGAGACTCGGACTTCATTCCTTCAATAAATTTCAATTCTGCTCCCTCTTTTACTTCAGAATTGCCTCTCGTCTTAACCTTTCCGATCCTATTTTTCGCTGATCTGGACAGAATTTCGGGGGGGGTCGTCTCAACCTTAAGAAATTTAATGCTTTTAAAAATTAAAGTTCTACAAATCTCCCTCTCTAAGAACCTCTACTTTTCCTATCTCTTTCGACGGTTCTCGTCTCTCTTGGTCATTCTTGGCCTTATCATAAAACAAAAAAATGTCTTCGGAATCTCACATGCATCACAACGGTTGCTGGGCAGGCATCAAGGAATCTGGAGTTTTGTTTAGATTCTATGAATATTTTCTCTTCCTTGCAGCTGCTCCAGCTGTACAAGAACCTCGTCTGCCAATTTACAGAGTAATGCTCTCATATCTGGGGTGGGCTGCTGTTTCACCCGGTTTTGATAAGGTAGAGTCAAAGGGCAAAAGGCTTATAAACTTTCCTGTACTTTCTAGTTCACTTGACTCTCTATCTTTGCGGCGCGATGTTGGTTCTTTTTATTCTCTTTCTTTCAGTGTATACGTGAGAGGCAAGTCCTCGAGTTTGCTATCAACTCTCGTACACACCGTTACGACGCCCACGACAGCACAAGGGGTGCTGTTGTTGGCGCACATAAGTTTTGTGTTGATGTTAGTAATTCCAGACTGGTTCGCGCGGTGCTTCCGTCTTTCAAGTCACTTCTGTGTTGTTGAATTCTCTCTCATATTATGTTTCTTTTCTACTGAATATCTTTTCACTTTAAAAACCGTTTCTGTGCCCTCATCTGCGTAATTTTGCGTTAGATGATTTATTTGAGTAGTTCAACACCCCTCCTTGAATTAAAGCTCTGCCCTGTGACACATAAACAAGTGTAAATATATTATATAATATATATATATATATATATATATATATATATATATAGATATATATATAATATATATATATTATATACTTAGGGTATAAAAGAGTACTTTGGAACCTTTTTCTCCTTGACTTGCATCACTAATGGGAGTCTGTTCCTACTTCAGTGCATTGTGATGCACCTTATCCGCAGTTCTGGGGAGAGTTGAGTGATATATATAATATATATATATAATATAATAATATATACATATATATAATAATATTATTATATATATATATATATATATATATATATATATATATATATATATATATATATATTATATATATATATATATTATATATATATATATATATATATATATATATATATATATATATATATTTTAATGGGCCCGCTGTTACGGGTGTTACCATTTCCATTTTTCCCTTTCCAGATTGTGTGCTCATCTCAGGGAGTGGTGATTGCAATGATGATTCTTGGTTCTGAAATGAAATGGCACTTCAGAGATTATTTTTTTTCTACACAACCCTGGGTCAATCTCAAATAGCTGTATAAGCGAAGTATAAAGAGTCAATGTATATTCTATATACTAGAATATACATGACCATATTTTAATTCTTAAATATTTATGATCACCTTTCCTTTTCAGGTTAGGTTATTTATAAAAAACGATTTTGAATCAGTTTTTGTTTTCAACCTACGGTGTTAGTAGTGTTGAGATAATATTTCATACTCTGCCACTTGATAGTGTTGATGTACGGTACATTCGATTTGGAATTGTTTTGAAGGATCCCCGCCGCAGGGTATGTGGACCCTGCTTTTATAATTTTTCTGTGCAATAGCGTTTTAAATTTTTATTGCTAATTTGATATTTTTGCATTAGATTTACATAACTGCATTTTTATTAGGGATCGAATCTTGGATCATACTTGATCGAAACTTTGATCTAAACTTGGATCATACTTGAAACCAAATTGGGGACTGACTGATCTTAAACTCAGAGTTGTGTCAATTTATTCTTTGGAGGGTCGATTCCATTGCCATCTGGTAATTGGTCACTCGTGCTCCAGTCCTGAGACCACAACGGTTGGCATAATAGCATAATAATAATAAATAATAAATAAATAAATAATAAATAAATAATAAATAAAAAATAAATAAATAATAAATCAATAAATAATAAATATTAATAAATGGCATAATAGAATTTAAATTACCAATTGCGATATTTTTTTTTTTGTTATAAATGCACATATATTTATATATGTGTATTTCAAGTATTATGAATGCAAAGTTTTGGCCTTCATGGTACTTTAGTCAACATTACTGATCTTTACGATTTTTTTTCCATATTTCATATTGCATCAATTTTTTTCTCTATATATTTGAGTTGACTAATTTGGTTTTTATTTTTGTATTATTTTAAATATAAATATATTTATATATGTATATTTTGGTATTCTAAAGGCGACCAGTATTTCTTTTGAATTACCCGATTTGACGTTATCAATTTTGACTCGTTTATATATTGAAATAAATTATATGTAAATAGGTGTATTGACTTATATTGAAATATATATTTTAAGTACATTTACAAAAACATATAGTACAAAACATACCTGTATATATGTAATATATTTTTTCTATCAATTATATTTTTTATATGAAATTGCGTGTTTCCGTTTCATTTCATAGATTCATAGATAGTCTCCTTAGTGACATAATAGAGTATCCAAGAGATCTTTCCTTCTTTTAATTCTGCAAAAAGTTGCGAACCGGTTGGGCTGGCAGTTTCTTGCCAATCAAGTCGTTCATCCCTTTCTATTAGCTTTCTATGCTTAAGGGTTTTTCTTTCTTCAGCTAGGTGCAGGGTTTGTCCCGTCACGCCGTTATATATTAATTGGCGACCTTGCCAGGATACTCTGTCGCTATTGGAGACTTATTATAGGGTGATTTTTACATCCCCAAGATTAAATATTGCAGGATGACTGAGAATGAAGAGAATGCAAGTGGAATGGATGACATGGATGTTTCTGGGGCATTAAATCTTTCTAATTCATCTGGGGGGATGGCTACGGGGGATCGATGGATAAAGTTCCAGTAGATAAAGAGGAGAAAAATGTTGTATTGGAGGAGTTGAGATGGTTGACAGCTGCTCTGAATGAGACACAGAAACAGTTGAATGAAGAAAAGGCGGAGTGGCAGAGCAAGACCAGTTGAGGAGGGATGTCTTAGATTTCCGTTTGAGCAAGAAAGCTATAACTCACAGCTGTTCAGGGAAGTTGATGACACTAGAGCATCGAAGGCTGTTGGAGGTAGTTTGGGAAGATACCACCTATGTAGAGTGAGCTTTGCTGGTCGTGAAGGTGGTGGAATGTATTCTGCCACTGGAACATCAAGTGCGTCATACCGAAGCGCACCCGTACTATCAACTATTACTACTACATCTACTTATACTGCACCAATTACTAGTTTCATCGGTTGATTTTGGTGGGATTCCATATAGTAGTGTTGACGCCATGAGGCCAGATCCCTTGGAGGCTATGCAAGCTCAGTTGACAATGATTACCAAGTCAGTTACTCTCCTGACGCAGTTGCAAGCCCGGGCGTTTCGGCCGCGCGCCGCATCACCAACGAAATTTATGCCTGATGATGGACAAGACTTTAATAAATTTATCTGGAGGTTTGAACGATATTGTGAGTTCACCTACCCGAACCAATCTGATGACTGGTTGATAGTTTTGGGGAATTATCTGGGTGGATCATATTTGGATTTGTATCACCAGATGCTAGGAATGAAGACTCATATCCTGCTGTAAAAAGTGCTCTAATTACATGGTGGAATCATGAGTATGAGATCAAAAAACAAAAGGCCACACAGGAGTTCATGCTGGCTAAAAAAGTCTGGTGAAAGTATTATGTTTGCCTTACGACTCGAGCAATTAGCTAGCAGAGTGTACCCTGGTATGAATGTGCGATCACATGATAACCTATGCCGTGCCTTTTTGTATAATCTGCCACTAGAAGTGGAACAGGGAATGTGCTATTATATTTTGAATCATGAAGGGCGAACTGGTCAGAGGTTGGGGTTTGATCAAATTGTCCGTTTGGCTAATGAGCATTACAACAAACTCCGGGTAGAACAAGGGAAAGATGAGGTGGAGCCTGAGGTCATCACCATATCTCAGTCACTCCTAAAGATACAGCACCAAGGAAAAACATGTGGAGAGAAATCGTGAAGCATTATGCTCCTAGGCAGACTTCTTCGCCTAAAGCTCAGAAAACATTGCAACAAGAAAATAAAAATACTCCAAGAAATCAGTGGAGAATCTGGTAATGCTGGAAGGACCCCGGGAAGTCCACAAAATGCTAGGAGGGCCCAAGCCAGTCAGAAAAATACTAGAAGATCAGCTAAGCTCTGTCATCATTGTGGCAAGACAAATCATACTATTGATGACTGCTTCCTTTAACAGAACATGTTTGTTCTGTCAAACGAAGGAACACCAAAGGGAGGAATGCAGGAAGTTGCAGCAGAGAAGAGAGAATAATCAATTCCCTTCACAGGCAGAAACACCAGTGCGCCCATATTGTTCTGGAGACTACTTTGGTATAAATTGTCCAAGGTGGGAGGATTATGTGCGAGCTTCGCCTAAGCCCCAAAGAACTAACCAAGGGACCAAGTCAAAAACAAAGCCTTGCACCACTTGTGACGATGTGCATGAACCGGATGTGTGCAGTAGCGCTCCCTTAAACTGCAAGACTCCGTGACTCTGGGTCAGGCCACAGAGATTCAGGAGCAATCAAATGATCCATATCCTGATGATGAGATGATCCATTGCTTAATACTGAGGAGGTTCAGGTCCATTTTATTAGCCTGGATAGCCAACCTCTTTATGTTGATGTACTCATTGTTGGATGTGAGGACCGGACAATGGGGCTTGTGTCAGCCTCATTAACTCATCAGTGGTGGAGACTTTCCAATATTGAGATATACTCTTCATCGCCAATTCAAACCATCAGTGGCACTGGGCACAATGCTGTTCGAGTGACGCAGATGGTCAAACTTGCATTGCAGTTTTGTAGCGGTTTGGTCACTACTTTTGATGAGTTTTATGTGGTTCCTTCAGAGTGCTTGGGAGATTCCCTGGTGTTGGGAGTTCCTCTGCTAAAGGCTAATAATCTTCTCCCTGATATGTCAACATTTCAGTTGCTTAGTTTCGAAGGAGACCAGTTTAAGGTAATAGCTCAGGATTCCGCAAAAAGCGTTGGAGGAATGGAGGTTTGCACTCTGGAGAATGCCAAGTTCGAGGCCTATCAATGCGGATTTATTTCAATAAATCTTGATAGCTGTCCGTACGTTCAGGACACGTTCCTTTTGGAGGGGGGTTCGGGACGGTAATTTGGAGGTGCTTCCTGGGGTAGTCTGGCATTATAATCCGTCAGTAGTGGCTGTGTGTAATTACAGTGAGCATGCAAGATTTGTGCTGAAGGGTTACTTGGTCAGTAAAGTGTTGCCAATTTCTGATGACGCTGATGTGAATGTTAATAATTTAAAAGCTGTTGAGAATGACTCCAGCGAGCTGGATAGTCAAGAGTGTTGGACTCAGGACAAGATCATCGAGGAATTTGAATTCACCGACATCCCGGTCGACGATACACAAAAGGAACAACTTCTTAATCTATTGCTGAGGTATTCTTCTGTCCTCAGTACAGATGATGATTTTGGATTGGCTAAGAATGTACAACACCATATTAAATTAACCACTGATCGACCCATTCATGTACTTGTGCGTCGATTTCAAGGGCCACTAGCGCAGGAGATCGAGCGGCAGTGTTACAAGTTGGAGGATAGTGGCATTATCCGTAAAAGCAGATAACCATATTCTACTCCTCTTGTTCCAGTGAGAAAAAAGGACGGTTCTTTAGTCTATGTATCGATTACTGGGCCTTAAATAAATATACCAAGGATGACGCTTTTTCCTTGCCTACCCTGATTGACTCGATATATAATATGTTGGGTTCGAAATACTTTACTACCATCGATTTAGTTTGTTGTTATTGCCAGATTGAAATGGCCGAAGATAGTGTGGAGAAGACTGCGTTCTCGACACCTCTTTCTTATTATGAGTTTCTTAGGATGCCATTCAGGGTGAAGGGTGGACCCGCCACTTTCCAAAGGGGCATGATGCTGGCTCTTTCAGGAATTCAATGGTCAGAGGTCATGCTTATTTGAATGACATAATAATCAGGTCCCACACTTTCGAGCAGCACTTGGTCTCACTGGAAAAAGCTCTGAAAGCATTGCAAGCCAACAGGGTTAGGTTAAAGCCCAAGAAGACGAAGTTGTGTCGAGAGTCTGTGGAGTTTTTGGGGCATCTTATTAGTGGTCAGGGGATTCTTCCCCTGAAAAAGAATTTATCTGGAGTTCTTAATTTTCCAGTGCCTACGACAGTTAAGCAATTGAGGCAATTTTTAGGCATGATTAATTTTTACTGACACCATATTCCTAATTGTTCCGCAATAGGTAAGCCGTTATCATGCCAGACTGCCGGATGTGTGGTTCGTTGGACGCCGGAGTGTCAAATAGCGTTTGAAGTGCTCAAGTCAGCGTTGGTGAGTCCAACATTGTTAACATTTCCAGACTATAGTTTGGATTCGCCGCCCTTAAAACTCCACGTCGATGCTTCTGACATTGGTGCTGGAACAGTGCTATCGCAGCAGAAGGATGGCGAATCTTGGCCTACAGCTTTTATTTCAATGACTTTTTCGAAAACACAACAGCGGTATTCAACCGTGGAGTGTAAGTTAGCCGCATTACGGTGGACAGTGAGAGCCTTACGACCTTTTCTTTGTAATGAGAAAAAGTTTGTGATCTATAGCAATCATGAGCCCTTCAATATTTACAAAATATGTCAGCCGCTGATGGGCATATAGCTAGGACTTTAGACGAACTTAATGAATATAATTACGAAGTGCGACATATTAGCGGGAGGAAAAACGTCCTCGCTGATGCATTGTCACGCTATTGTAGGGCCTAACCTAAAACTAATAAATCCTACATACCACGGAGGGTAATGGCGTCATCCTGGTGTTTGCAGAGCTTATCCGAGTAATCTCTAAAAGCTAGTAATTGTAAATATAAAAGTAAAAAATTGCAAATAAGTAAAAAATTGTAATAAAATAGCGGTATATTTCACAGCTAAAAATATATACTAACAAATAAGTAAAAAATTGTATAAAATATCTATGTAGGAAAAACTTGAAAATCTTAGTCAAAAGTATTATAAATTCATGATAGGAATATTTTACAATTATTAAATTGATTCATACTGAAGTGATAAAGTTTTAGCAATCGGAAGGTTCTCGAAGTTCATGATACCTGTAAATAGAATTCTACGATCTACAAACACAGCTAACTACAAACACATCTAAATACTAAGGATAAGGAGTAGAACACAATAGTTTTAATTAGAATTAGACACAACGCTCTGTAAGTTTTTGTTTGTTTTACCACTATACACAGTTAGACAGTCATTTTAGTTTTATTTGCAGCAATTTATTCTTTAGGTAGTGTAACACATTTGAGGCCGTTAACAGTGCACTACAACAACGCTCGCCCCTTTCTGCAGTGGAATCGGAATTAAAATAGGACAACTGCTTGGGTGAGTCGTTCACTATCCCAACTAGCTTTAGGCAGGCGGAGGTACCTGGGGGGGGGGGGAGATTCACTCTTCCGTTCTTATGCTATGGCGGTATTGTACGCCTGTTGTGTTATGGAGTGGAGGTGAGAATGGACGAACACAGCAGTATAACATCCGATATGTACGATGCTGATTATGTGAGATGCTGACGAGAGATCACTTCTGCTCTGGTGAAAACAGACGTACAATCACTAGCGAAATGGGTCGTATATTCGTACAGGGAGATAGCTGGTTCATAACTACAGACTCTTTGCTGAAGGTTGAGCGGATGAGAATAGTTGCAAAGCGAGGATGGTTTAGAGTAACGACTCTCGTGTGGCGAGTACAAGAGATGCCTGTGATTACCGGAGAGTAATGTTCTGTCATGCATATGAAGCACTTTGCCGAGAGAGTTATCGCGCGTGCATCTATTATGAGTGTTTTAGGCGTCATACTACACCAGCACGGCATGACAGTGATAGTAGCACGGATAAGGCTTAAGGCTTTTAAGCTGTGTTAAGTTACGAAGTACATCTTCATAACTCCTTAAGTGTTATGGGAGATCTGAGGTAAGTGGACATTTGTTATGTGGATAGGTGTGTACGCACGGACATCAACTATGAGATCGCTGACATCGTTTGTCATAGGAAATCTTAATGAGCGGAGTGACTGACGAGGTTGGGTCAAATCTATATGAGAGCGGATGATCATGTCCGATATAGTATATTAGAGCTCGCATAATCGAGAATCCGAGCTGGGACTAGATCATAATATCTACGGCGAATACGCAATGGAACGTGCAGCGCTGATGGGCTAGAGTATATAGTGACAGTGAGGTGTATTATGTCTTTGAGCTAGCCACTAGCTAGACATGTGTAGGCATCGCTACTTCCCTGCTGAGGACACAGCCTGTGTTTCAAGTTTCGGATTGGAGGTGGTTAAGAATTCAAACCTCGCACAGTTATTCGAGTCCAGTGGGAATACACACATTAACTATGAGCTCTTAACAGTATATAACAGACCAATCGTGGTGAGTAAACACACGCTCTACTATGTGAGAGTACGTCAGTATTTTTAAGACATCGAGACTAGCACGAGTGAGTGTGATTACGTGTGTGTGGTGTGTGCACTCTGAGTGTGATCGTGTGCTACGTGCTTTGTGTGAGAGTGAGTGCGGATGAGCGTGAGACAGCATAGTATGAAAATATGCATATGAGAGGAGAGTGAGTGGCATCATGACACACGCCATGCAGTGCGTGGAGGAACATTGTGAGATAGAGTGCACACTCAGTCGAGATACCATGGCGCCTGATAGATTAAGCGCCGATAATACGCGGATATAGCTGTCGTTATATAGATAGAGACAATCTCTTTAATCGTGGAACTTACTGTCTGGTATACTGCGACTCAATACGCGTCACATTCATGATGCCCACTTGGACAGCCAGTGAGCACAGTGAGATAGAAGCTAATATCACAAGTAGTAGACGTCATCGTGTGGTGTGTCTCACACGCACGAGTGTAGACACGAATCGCTTACGTTGTCACGGGACAGATACTGACTATATATCAGGGTCACAATCGGTGATCCTAGACAAGGTGCATGCTGTGCAGAGAAATCATGTACGCTAGTATTGTTTTGTGCATAGTATCCAGTTCATATTCAACGCTCACAGTGCTTGTATCCAGTTTTATGTGCCTTTTCTGCCGTACATACCCTGACTGAGTTGCTTAGATTGCCGCGTATGTACTGTCCATGGAGTTGATGAGCGGGCAGTGACACACCACACTAGTTGGTGCCTGCTATGGATCTCCATCGCACAGAGTGGTAACGCTTGTCATATAGTCTTATCATATGATGCCCAATGTAATGGGTTAAAGAAGAGTCATCATCGGGCAGTAGCTGCTCTAATAAGCGAGGTGACATTACGGAATGTTGGGATGAAGGGATCGAGAGCAACATAAGATTATATTATATATGCATGGAGAGGGTCTTTTGCATTGCGCACCTTTCGACGAGAGTGACACGAGACGTCATATGTGAGAGACTATATGGAGCCACTCACACACTGGTATGCGCTCTAATACACACTTACTCTATTTTGCAGACGAGAGTGGTTAGAGAGAGCACCTCACATTAGAGATCATCACACATGCGGAATATTCCACCACGAGAAGAGACACACCACTATGAGAGTCTCATTCGAGGAGGTGGTCCACGTATTCACAGATTCACACTCAAGACACTCTCGGGTGGCACTGATGGTCATAGAACTGCGCGAGATAGTCAACACGCGACTACACACCGCGCCTGACGCGGGCAGTGTATTAATTCTGTAAATGTACTAGGCGCTCCAAAATACCCTCTATCACCATGTCCAATACCTCCCACATGTCATTTCCACAATATCCGGCGAGTACTCAAAGTAAAGAGGTAACCGCACATTATTCACAATTGCGGCCGGGGGTACATGTTCCTGAATATTTGAGGAAAAACCACTATTATAAGACCTTATTACTGCATCCGGATAATAAGTGCGATGAAGAGGAAATCAGGGAAGTATGTGATATTTTACCACCAGAAGAAGAAAGGGAGGAGAGTAGCTTGGTGACAGAAGGGCCAAATCTATTTGATGCCTTGGAGTTGGAAGAAGAACAGGATTTTTTAGATTTTGAGGTAATGCCATTATCCTGCACAGAATATTCTGCTCTGCAGGACTTAGCTGAGAGTCCGGAACATTTAGACAGGATGATGAAGCCTGTAGTGTTAGACCAGGTACAACACCTCAGTCGAGGTGTGTCAGAGCTGATTGAGTAATCGTTCTCCAGTTTGAGTCGATCCTCCATTGTTAGTGCTGTCAGTGATCACGGTTGTATAGATCCCATTGAGGAAGGTTCTGCTGAGTTGACGAGGCCTGAGTCCCGACTGTGGATTCCCAAGTCCGCATTTCACCCTTCAGCGCGACTGTATCATAATAGGCGAATTTCTTTTACTACTCCGGTGATCCAGTTCGAACCCGCTTCATCATCAGCTGATGCATCGGTTCAGACGGAGCTTTCTGAGAGTCGGGAGGAGCATTTTGGAGCTTGAAAAGTCATGGGGCCAATCGTCGGTATTTGAGGGATTTAGCCCTCAGGTGTAAAGGTTGTTAAGGCCATCTCCTCAGAATAGTTCACTGGGGGGAAGGTACGATTTAGAGTCATCTGAAAGCGAGCATGAGAGCGAGTGTGAAAGCTTGCCTGGAGAATATTTGAGTGATTCCTATTTGGAGCCAGAAGGGTCTGATATTGTTTTGGAGCCAGAAGGGTCTGATATTGTTTTGGAGCCAGAAGGGTCTGATATTGTTTTGGAGCCAGAAGGGTCTGATATTGTTTTGGAGCCAGAAGGGTCTGATATTGTTTTGGAGCCAGAGGTGGGAAACCAACGGCCTTATACGAGATCCAGGGGGGCTGTAGGGGATCTTTTGTATACCATGGCTGTCCCTTTGGAATATCAGAACCGTAAAAATAATCAATCATTAAAAAAAAAAAAAGCAAAAATTATAAATTAACAAAAGCAACCATACAGCGTAAAATATCTCGTAACATAATCGTTATTTTGTGAAAAATTTATAAAATGATGAAGTATAAAGTAACTTTAATATGATGAGCTGGGATGTATTAATCCCAATTGCCTTACAGGTCCTTATTTTTCATGTTATTTTTCATTATGATATATAAAGAATTCCTTATATTAAGATCTGTTATTATCTATTCATGTTGTGGCGTACTGTACTGCCGGAAAAGGGAAGAATTATACTGTATCTCAAAGCTAACGAAACACTGAAGTTAATTTGCAAGAATTGATGCATTTAATATAATGTTATTAATAAAGTATAACCTTAAAACATTTGTGTGGTCGTAATGAGCTATATGTTGTAAAGCTCATATTTTATTACTTATATTTTTTTTAGCTATATGTTGTAAAGCTCTAATATTTCATTTTATTTATTTTTGTTTTGTTTATATTTTTTTTTTCGAGGTGTATGTTGTAAAGTTCTTGTAAAGTTTTCTTACTCGATTATGTTAGCGTGTTGTTTAAGATTCAAAAATAGCACACACTTAGTTCTTACTGACGAGTACTTAATTTTAATACAAAATGAAACAAAAGGTGTAATAAAAGTGTGTTACTGTTATTGTTTTTATCAAAGTATGGCCGAATAAGCCTTAAATAAAATAGAAAAGTCAGATAACACTACACCAGGGTAGGTTATCTTTTATTAAATAAATAGTAAGTGTTGACGTGATAGGCGACAAAACAAACTAAAACACTTAAGAATTAACTAGGCAATGGTTCAATCTACAAAGCAAAAACAAAATCAAATACCGAGAGAAACCATGGAAGTGATCGCAAAATTAATATTTGTGCTCATAATGTACAAACTTATTAAATTTTAATCCGATTCTGTCTTCTCGGTTTCAGAATAACAAGGTTTACTTAGCAGAATTTCCAACTTGATATAGACTTTCAATTTGATGTTTCCAAGTGAGATGTTATAATCAGATCATAAGTAAGTATTCCACGATGTTCGCACAGTAGAATATCAGTAGAAATAGTAGTCTTGTAGATTCTATGGTAAGTTTGCTTCATATAAAATAATTACTTAGAAAGTTTAGTAGAATGACTTCTATTTTTCAGGCTGTCCAATTCATGGAATGACGCTGAGATCCGGACCAAAGAATGTAGATCAGACGAAGTGTATTCAAAATATAAGATTAAATCCAAAGAAAAGTCAAAACAAAAAATCAAATCAGAACTCGAAACTTGAATTCCAGGACTGAAACCTAACTCGGAAAATGAAATCGTACACTGAAACCCTGTTAAAACTATGCTTTTAAGTTTGTAAGTTTACTATTTTAAGTTAAAGATAATTTCTTATTAATTTATTACACTAATAACCCAATAAACATTACTAACCCTTGAGTTGATATTTTTCAACTTCCACGAGAGGCTTTGTGGTGAGCTGCCCTTAGTGGTAGTTTATTTATGTTTTTGTATCCTATTTAATTTGGGGTATTTTTAATTATGTTATGTATGAGGGTGTTATGAAGGGGGAGAATAATTGTGTTTAGTGAGTGATGGATGTTCTGACAGCATCAGTAGTTAGAATTCTTTTTCAACAGGTGTGAATGTGTTTGAGGGAAAAGGGAGGGGATCTAGTTCTGAGTCTGTCTGATGATCGTAAAGTGAAAAAGTGTTTTTATTAGGGATATCCCCAAGATAAATAAATTTAATGTTTACGGTACAAAAGAGGTTGAGGAGTTCTTTAGGGAATACAAGGGTTATTGCAGGGAGAAGTTTGATGAGAATAAGGTATTTTGGGTGAAAGAGTTGGGCGAATTTTTAGAGGGACGAATGTTGAACTTTTATAAGGCTGTCAGTGTGGGTGAACCAAAGTATGAAGTGGTGAAAAAGAGAATAGTGGACCAGGTTGTGAGAGTGAAAGGGGGAGTGAAGTATAGAAAGGTGAATGATTTTGATAAAGCTAGGCGTGGAAAGAATGAAAGGATCGATATGTATGCGCACCGATTGCAAACCTTGGCGAGAAAGAAGTTTGGGGATGATGATGTGGATGGGAATAAGAGATTGTTGAAGAAGTTTTTAGATACTGTTCCGACCTCGGTGGCAGAGTATATAAACTTGCGAAGGAAAGAGAAAATGAGATGGGCAAGAGAGCGCTTGACTTGGGAAGATGTTTTGGAAATCATAGAAGATAGGGAGTTTGAAGGAGAGCGAGAGGAGAATGAACGACGAGAAGTGTATAGTAGTAGGGGAGTGAATGTGAATGGAAGGGCTTCACCACCCCCTCAGTATAGATCATATAGAGATGCCCTAAAAGCAAACCCCTACGAAGTAATGGTGAAATTGGAAGATTTTTATGGTGGTTTTGGAGGTGATGAAAGACAGGTGAATGTAGGAGGTGTGAATAATTTTGCTGGTCGTCAAGTAGGTGGAAATGTGAATGTGAGAGGGAATGATGGTTATAACCAAGGTCAAGGGTATTATCAAGGTCAAGGGAATGTAAGTGCGAATAAGGATGTGAAGTGTTTTCGTTGTGGGAAATGGGGTCAAATGATTTTGGAATGTAGATGGGCAACTGGTGCTTGTTTTAGCTGTGGGCAAGTGGGTCATTTGGCCATGAACTGCACGGACCCGCAAAGGGCTGGGTGTAGGAGATGCGGAGGTGTAGATCATTGGGTGCGTGATTGTCCACAGGGTGTAAAAGCGAGGCAACCAGTATGTGGTAACTGTGGTATCGAAGGACATTTTTCTAGGATGTGTAGGTCCCCTAGAAATACTTGTACGAAATGTGGGAAAATAGGGCATGTGGCTGGAATGTGTTGGAGTGTGAGGCAACCAGGAGTGGGAGGTCAAGTTCATCCGGGTGTTCTAGGTATTGGTATTGGTAATGGTGTTAGTAGTCCGGTTCAAGCGGTTGGTAGCCCGGCAGTTGGGGCTATTAATCGGAATGTAACTGTGAGTGAGGCAGGGGTGAACACGGTCAATAATCAGGTAGGGATAATCAATCCGGGAAACGAGTTGCAATGATGGTTGCAGCTGGTGAACCCTCAGGTGTGATTGGGTCGTCACAGATAGGGGATGTAAGTGTTGATGTGTTTTCGGTTGGTCCTGTGAATGAATGTATGAGTATTAAGGTTTATTGTGGAGGTATTGAGGTCTGAGCTTTAATTGATACAGGTTGTTTGGTTAGTGTTGTGTATAAAGGAGCATATGATAGGATGAATATAAGGGAAGATCAGAAAGAAGTAGGTAAGGGGCATATTAAGGGGATTAGTAATATTATGGTCCCGGTGGAAATTAAATTTAGAGAGAGTGTTAAGATTGGAGGAATAGGCATGGAAGTGAGTGAGTTTTATGTAATTGATAGTAGGAATGAGAAGTATGATGTGTTATTGGGTTATAAGTTTGTAAGTGTGAATGGGATGATTATCCATCCAGATCGAATGATGATAGAGAAGAAGGTGAACAAGGATGGGAAATGTCAGATGTATGTGAACGAGTTAGGGAATTAGATGTAAATTGCGTAAAAGGCGCTGAAAACTTATCCAAAGTAAGAAGATGAAGTAGTAAGTGTTAAAGTAGGTTGGAATGCGAATGTAGGTGTGGATATCGACCAGAATAGCATGTTTCTGGTGGATGGTTATGATGCGAGGTATAGGGTGGAAAGGGTTGTGCATGTATTCGATGGGATAATACAAGCAAAGATTTTAATAGCTAGGAGGCTATTATTTGCAAAAAGGATCGGCCTGAGTGTTCCAGAAAAAGGGGAGATGTGAGTGCGTATAAGGCGTTGGTGATGTAGTTGGTAGTTTGTATTCTGTTTTTGCATTAGAGAATTCGAGAGAGAATGGATGTTGTGTGTTTGCAGGTGATATTGAGAAAGAAAGGGTATATGATGAAATGGGTATATGATAAAATGGTTGACAAAGTGCGAGGCCAGAGGGTTCGACATGATAGTCTAACGCGAGGAGACAAAAGGTTTTACGAATGTTTTGGGAAAGGAGGAAAGCGCTGAGCAAAGGCGATGAGGATTTATTGACGACGATGCAAAAATTGCAGACATTTATAGCAAAAACAAGTGTAAAGCTCTTAAGAACATCAACCCCAACCATGAGCTGTTATACCAGCGACTTTGTCACTTTCCTCCCCCCGTTGCGAATGGACGATTTCTGTTTGAAGGAGTTAGGAGCGAAATCTGTGTTTAGAAGAGAATGTGTGAGAGTCCGTGGAATAGTCCGATTGGGCCTGTGCGAAAGCCTGATGGACGATTGAGGTTATGTAGTTGATTTCATCCGTAGCCGTGTAAATTGACAAAGCTCCCCCAACTGTCGGAGAAGATTAGGCATTCCACACATCAGAGTGCATGTAATTAGTATGTATGGGATGAAAGTCTTTTACGAAAAAATGGATCTGGTGCGAGATGGTACTATCAGATTGCCAGTGGAAGAATAGTAGGTGTGTGACTGCTTTTTCGACTGCCAAGCGACATTACCAATTTAGGAACTTGAGCTTTGGTTTAGCCAATGCTCCGGCAGCGTTTCAGAGGGCGATATGATGTGGTTCATTGAAATGATTTTCCCAGGTAAAGAAACGTGATGGTGTTTATAGGATGATATATTGGTGATTGAAATGATTCTTCCCCTGAGCGTCTCAAGTTAGTGAATGATGTGTTAAAAATTTGTATATAACGGTATAAAATGAAGGTTGAAAAATGTGAATGGTTTTCGTAGTGGGATTGAATTCTTGGGACACAAGGTAGGAGGATTGCCCAATGAAGCAAGAAAAGCGGGAAAATGTATAATAAACTTCAGCAGATTCCAAAGCCGTTCTATATATAGTATGAGAGGATTTTTAGGTTTGGGAGAGTTTGGAAGGAAGTTTATGAAAGATTGTTTCTTGGAGTGATGAAACCTTTACTGAATGGACTTGGAAAAAGAAGAGTACAATTGTGAAGTGGAATGATAGAATGAATGAGGCGTTTGAACGAAGTTGAAAAGCAGAAAAGTTGCAAAAGATGTAGGATTAACTTATCCCGATTATAGTGAGGATGCTACAAACCTTTGGGAAGTGCTATACGGATGCAAGTGGCGTATTGTATATATGCGGCAGGTGATTGATGGATTGAAGAAAAACGAAGTGATTGCCGTAATGTTTCGTAAAGCATTTAGGTATGATGGAGCGAACACGATCCACGCATTGAAAGTAGCGTTGCTTCTTTTGAGTTTTGTTTTAATATGTTGCGTCCGTTTTTGTATGGATTAAGTTTGTTGTTGCAAATGGAAATTCACCAAACCCTAAGTTATTGACAGAGAATCGAGGATAGTTGATAGGCAGGCTTGCAATAACCTCTTGGAAGATTTGAGACGTGATTTTTGATTATGTGGTTGAGTATTTGCCGGGTGAAAGGAATGAGATTGCTGATTGATGTTGAGAATTGGCCTGGCGAGTGAAAGTATGTGAATGAAAACGGTAGTAAATAGACCCTGATTATTTGCCTAAGGGATTAATGAAGGGAAAGGAAAGTCAGGATGGGGGTGATTCGATGTTCGAAAGTGTGTTGGATGGGTTGCAAGATTTTAGCTAGGATAAGGCTAGGTTTTCGCTGAGTGCATGAAGAGTATAGAGAATTAGCGAAGCGGAGGTTATGACTGAGGTATGTAAGAAAACCGAAGCAGATAGTGATATAGGAAAGGTTGATATTTTTAGAAGGCAGTTAAAAGGGCCTATCTGTAATTAAGCGTGTTTGCTTCCGCGTACAAGAGGTAATGATCTGTTGCTTGAGTAAAGATGTTTTAAGATAGTTGCGTGAGTGCATTATGGTGGCGAGAGACCCGGTTTTGTATAGGAGTGATGGTGTTAATGGTGCAAAAGTGGGCGAGATTAATTTACAGTGTTTAAGTGAGCCACATTACAATTGGGTAATTGAGAAAAAGTTATGATAGGAAGTATGTTTTGGAATTGGAGTTGGAGGAGTGTCTGTTAGAAGGTGATGAGGATGTGAAAATGATTTGTCCAGGGGAAATCGAAGAGGTCATGTATTGCGAGCATGGGATAAGGAAATGTTAGTGAAAGTTGCATGCTGAAATGCGGAGAGTATTTTGTGGACTGATTGATACTGGGGCTCAGATTTCTTTAGTGAATGCATCTGTGGTACGAGAGATTGAGCGAGTGACGTGGCAGATACAAAGGAGCAGTACGAATGTAAAGATCAAAGAGATTGGATCAGGTGATATTGTAGCTTGGGAAGAGGTTTTGCTAAAAGTAGAGATAGGAACGTTAGGGAAGGTCGAACATAGGTTTGTTGTGCTTGATGAGGAATGAATGCTGTATTGTTTTTTGTTTGGGATTGACTTTTTGAGAATGAATGGGTTGTCCGTAGATGTAGGGAATGAAAGGTTGTTGAAGGGAAGTCGAGAGGTTGTTAGAATGCAGAAGGAGAATGTGTGTGTGGCTGATTTTGTTGGAATGGTGAGAGTTGGTGTGGGGGATGAAGAATTGTTAAGCATGAAATATATCGAGGTAATGCAAGAAGAATGTCCTATGGTCTGTGAGCTGAGAAAATGTATTTTGTCGGGTAAGGAAGTGTGTAGAAGATAGAAGATTTTAGTGTATTTGCGAAAAGGGTTGTTGTGTGTGCTAATGTAGTTTATTATATTAGGAAAGTGAGAGAGGATGATTTGTATGTACCAGTGTTTTCTGTAGTTGTAACGGTAGGGATGGCGTTAGTAATTCACCGTAGGTTTGGTCACATGGGGAAGTTTAAATTGTAGGAATATATGAAAGAGAGAGTGTTTAATCCTTGGTTAAGAAAGATGGTGAATGATGTTGCAAATACTTGTGAGGGATGTCAGAAGGGAAAGTATCAGAGAATGTATGCGAAACCCCCCAGTGTTTTGAATGGATGTGAATGAACCTTTTGAGTTGGTAGTGATTGATTGTGTTTCGCTGTCAGTGACTGTGAGTGGTTATGTAGGAATGGTGGTGATGGTGGATCACAAAAGTAAGTTTGCATATGCGGTGCCGGTGAAAAATAAGACTAGTATGAATGTGGCTAAGGTGGTGAGAGAAGTTTTGTTGCCGATGTATGTAAACCGAAGCGAATGTTGAGTGATAATGGACCGGAGTTTGTAGGACAGGCGTTTGAGCAAATGTTGAGTGATTGGGGCATTGAACATGTGAGAACGACGCCGTATATGCCGAGTTCGAATGGGTTAGCGGAGAGAACAATTCGGACGTTGAGTGAGATGTTACGGATGATGAGTGAAAGAGAGAATGATTGAGATTACTGGTTAGGAAGAGTGTTGTGGGCTTATAATATGACTGTGCATAGAGCAACTGGTATGTCTCCTTGTATATATGTGATGAATTTTGAAAAGTTTGTAAAACCCAGGCTTGGGTTACCTAAAAGTGATCGGGATGTGTGGAGAGAAAAGGTAGTTTGAAGTTTGCCAGTTTTAAGGTCGGGGATAACGTTTTAAAGGAAGTGATTGAGAAAGGTTGAATGTGAGTAAAATGAGAGAAAAGTTTGAAGGGCCGTATGTTGTGAAAAGGGTTGTCTAATGGGGTTAGTTATGTGTTAGAAAGTGAGAATGAGGGTAATACGAATGAGTTTAGGGCCCATCAGGTCCAGTTGAGGCCGTGGAGAGAACCCCCTGGTTATCTAAAGATTCATCCCGTGTATAAGTTTTTGGTGAATGAGGATGACATGAATGAGAATGGGGAAACAGTGGAGGATTTGTGGTTAATGGGGAAAGAGTTATTGTTAGTGGAAAGAATAAAGAAAAATAAGCGTAAAAGAGGAATGTCATGTAATGTTAGCAAACTAAAGGTGTTGTTTAACGATGAGAATGAGTATTTTTCAGGATTTTGGTGGGATAATGGGAGTAATGAGCAGAGTTTGAGGCAAAGTATGTATACTGTATGCAAGTTCCCGTTAGATGAAGGTGAGTGTGTTGGCAGGATTGAGAGATTTTAAAGATAGGAGTGTGCATATGAAAGGGAATGATTTGAGTAAATTCTGTGGGGAATTGGATGAAGTAATGAATGTTATAAAAGAAAATGCCAGAATGAGAGAGATTGATAAAGAGATTGCAGAGATGTCTGAGCGGTTACCTAGGAGAGGAAGTGGGAATGAAATGGTGGAGGTAAGAGAAGAAAGAGTAGTGAGATTAAACAAAGTGATCAAGTGATGGAATATGAGACGCAGTGTACTTGGAGTAGAGGTGCTGTAAAAGAATATGATTGGGTGATGAAATTAGCGTTTTAGATTGTTAGGTTAAATATGATACAAACTTAGGTGGGAGGGATGTGGTGAGCTGCCCTTAGTGGTAGTTTTTTTAATGTTTTTGTATCATATTAATTTGGGGTATTTTTAATTATGTCATGTATGATTGTGTTATTAAGGGGGAGAATAATTGTGTTTAGTGAGTGATGGATGTTCTGCAGCGTCAGTAGTTAGAATTCTTTTTCAACAGGTCCTTATTACCTTCTGTATTCCTTGTGGTCGCGGCATCCATTACTCTTTTCTCATTGGTTGAAAGGGAATGATTGTAGATAATTGTTATTTGTATAATTTTTCATGTATATATTTTTTTCCTTCCGTAGGATTTTTTAATTATTTAAATTGATTTGGATGGATTATTGATTATTAATTAAAGGATTTGATGTGTTGTATAGTATTGGACTGTGGATATTGAATGATAGTAGATGGTCTGGTGAAGAGTTTTCATGGTTCTTTTGCTTTCTGGAACCTCTTCTTTTGGATATGGAATCCTTTTATGGGAAAGGTACTTATTATTTTTTTAATTTATTTTGATGATTAATATTATTCTTAATATGGTTATTATTAATATTTTTATTTTTTTATTATTTTGTTTTTCTATTATGAGTATTAAAATAGTGGATTTTTTGTTTTAAATTTGCAGTATTGAGGTCTGGTAGTGTGGTATACCGTCGTTAACCGAGGTGGAGGTTTGGTGACTGATAGTTCATTGGATTATAAAAGAAGAGGTAGAAGTAGAGGTTCGAAAAAAAAACTGGGTAACAACATTGGTCAGGTAGCCACTAATTATTATGTTTGTTTGTATTTTTTTTCTTATTATAAATTTTAATTTAAATAGTTGAAATTTTGAATTTTTGCATTTTTTAATTTTAAATGATTGATTATTTTAGAGTTTTGAATTGATTTGAATATATATGATTAATGATTAAGATATAATGTTAATGTTAAATTTAAAGTTAAAATTTGATTTTGATTTGATAGTAATTTACTTACTGATATTGATTGCTTAATTTATATTTTAATTACTTATTTAATACTTAGATAATTCATTTTTTTATTGTTGTCATGTTAGGATTTGCTTATTTATTATTTACCTTTTTATTTTCATTTTTTTTCTATATATTATTGTTGTCATGTTAGGATTTGCTTATTTTTGTCTCATTTCAGTTTTTTTTGGGACTCCATTCTGTTTGAGGCAAGTTTTTCTGCAACTGGATTATTTTCCTGTGGTTGCATTCCAATTCTTCTATGACTATTTTTTTTTTTTTTGGCAGCTAGTTTTCAATGTGGTACTTGGGTACCGAAAATTATTAAATGGTACAGGACCCTAAAATATGAAAGTAATGCCTGAGGTACTATATAGATTGTATGATTGAAAAATTGGAAAATACGGTACAAATTGATATTTAGAAACTAAAAATAAAAGATTGAAATTGAAAATAATAAAAAATTGGAAAGTAAAACCGTAAAATTTAAAAGAAACGCAACGAGAAAATTTCAAAGAAGAGTGGGGAAAAACATTTTTAGAATTGGAAAAACACGAAAATAAAACGTAAATAAAATAGAAGTAAAGGTATCATACCATAAATAGTGTAGGTACCAAATGAAATAAAAAGTATAGGTACCGAATTGACAAAATAAAATTTGTACATTAAGTGACAGTACCGAAATGTGAAAAACCTATTGGAACTAAAACAATTAAGAATTGACAATTTTGTATATATAACATTTTTTGAATGTACTGAATTTATCGTTTATTATATTTGTATGTTTAAAATTATATTGTAGTGTTGTAGGTATAGTATATGGTATATTGTAATACCTGGTTGTGGAATTGGTAGTAGGTACTGTAGTAAAGGGATATTGGGATACCGTGTAGGTAAAAATTGTAGTAGGTAATTATTAAGTGGTATAGAAATTATTAAGAAATAAGAATTCTTGTGTATGTGGTTTCTATATTTTTAATAAATTTAAGGTGCATGTGTTTGTCATTTTATTCCTCTTCAGTTATCCTGGAAGACAGCTTCACGACCATTTAAGTTCAGATTCTTGTAGGTTTATTTATTAAAGTAAATCTGCCACAGCTTCCTAGTTCTGAGCTTGGTACGTAACTTCTCTCTATATATTCATCTCACAGACCCTTCCAGAATAGACATCGAGCCTGTAAAATGTTACAAGAATTAAATAACTATCCCTCCATTCTTAAATTACACAGCTATAATTTATATAAAATATCAATTGTTTTTAAGTGCTTATTATGAACATTAATTCAAGAGTTAAAAACAAACAAATAATTCATTAAGGTCACCTGCTAATAATGATTTCAATATGTGAAGATTTATATCTTCAATCTTTGTATAATATGGGGAATTCCTTTCCAAGTCTACCATTATAAAGCTAACTATCATATCAACTTTAGTATTGCTTTTACTAATAATAGGAAGTTAAATTTTACACAAAAATATAATTAATGAGAGACTGTCTCTGAAAAAGATAATCCAATTTAGTATAAAGCCTAGTTATCAATATTTCGATAACTACAACCAATAAAATAAATATTATTTAAGTAGTTTTGGAAAACCATGTTTTCTTTTTCCGTTACTTGTGGAGTACAGGGTTTTGTGAGAGACTATGATCCCCTTTAATGCATCCCCCCTTGAAAAGTTTAAGACCCCCCCAAAAATAACATTGAATTAAAACTTCAAATGCCTGAGGTAATCAAGGGAAGATTAACGAAAGGAGATCATCGCCTACGAACGAACCAGTACGTTAAATAATATAAAACATATATACAACTTATCAATCAAAGATCAACTAGGGATCCATATACGGACTGAAATTTTTTTTATTTACAAATGATGATCCATTTATTTAGGATAAACCTTACAAGGATCAAACAATTCATTTTCTTATATATATATATATATATATATATATATATATATATATATAATAAATTATTATATATATATATATTAAGTAATATATATTATATATATATATATATATAAAATATAAAAAAATAAAAAAATATATTATTATATATATATATATATATATATATATATATATATATATATATATATATATATATATATATATATAGTATATATATTATAGTATTATATATATATATAGTGTGTTACATAAAAAAAATCATTTTTTAGTTTTTTGCCTATAACTATTAAAACTATTTTACATATTAGACTTTTATAATAAACTTTCTTTATAATGGCGTAGGCCTAGGCTATATATCCCAGGAAAAAATATTTGTTTTGTTTTAATTTTTATAATTATTTAGATAGATATAAAAAAAAAAAAAAAAAAAACTTTTCCTAGAGTGACAATATGTCATCATATGTTAGTTTTAAATTTTTTTTTAAGCATATGGTATGTTAATGGTATTAAAATTAGTAAAAAAAAAAAAAGTAAAATTTAATATGAAAATTAAGATAAAAATAAAATTTTATTATTTACCCTTAAATTGTGTTCTGATTGTGATGATGTAACTGGTGTATTGAATCAGGAAATTTGCTGTGCTGAATAACCCCGCTTCCCTCCCTAATTTCTTGAATAGATTTTGCATCTTATACCCCCTCATTGGAATAGGTTAAACCCCCCTACACCCCCTCCTTGAATATGACGAAGGGTAACCCGGCCCATAAAACGCATGTTGATGCGTTCTAAAACCTTCAAAGGTTGAAAACTAACCAAGAAGACAATAGCGGAATCCGACTCTGCATACCTCAAAACATACTAGCCAACACAAAGTCGGCTATGTAGCTCCAGAAATAAAAAAGTTGCATTAAGGTGCATGTAGAAAAAGGGGGGAAGCGGGTACTATCTGATTACTAAACCATGGTTAAGGAGTGATTAGATTGCATCTAAACCATGGGAATCGATTCAGCCAAGTATCGATTATATACGAATTGATATATATATTGGGTAATTCGTGTGACATACAAGTGTAACCATGTTAGAGGCATTAGAAAAGGGGGGGCGGGGGGATACTAAACCATGGTAGGTTGTGAGCACAATGTCATTATAAACCATGGCAATCAACTCCCTATACCTTAAAACCATAGGGTTATGACACCTGACTCGGGTATATTCTATGATGTAGGATATGCCATGCTAGAAGTGCTAGAAAATTATACATGCGGAGCGACGTGTGATGTCACTTCTAGCACATATATATATATATATATATATATATAATATATATATATATATATATATTATATATATATATATATATATTATATATAATATATATATATATATATACAATAATATTTAAAAAATATATTATACATTTTTTTTTTTTTTTTTTTTAAAAGGGGTTTTTTTTTTGGGGGGGGGGTCAGACCCCAAACTGACAGAAGGAAAAAAAACAACCATACAGCATGTTGATAGGGAGTTATAGCGCATATACATGCACATTTTCAATTAATTTGGAATTGGTATTTTTTTTGTGCCAAGTGGGGTTTTTTAGAGCTCAACTCAATGGTCTGGGGCGGGGGGGAGGGGCTACATAAAATTTCATGAAATTTGGTGTGGAATGAGATCAAGGATGGGGCCAACAGGAATGAATCAAATATCATACTAATTTATAAATTTCTTAATGCAGGGAATGCTGGAAACGTCTCAAAATGGCCGCTCAAAAACGTTAAAATTTGTGAAATTTTTCAAAAATGATAAAAATTTTCCAAAATTCAAAAAATTGACTTCGAACCATTATAACAATTTTTTTCACTCATACTAGATGCGATTAATAGGTGCACCAAATTTTTTCGCTCTAGACCTCATATTTACCGAGATACAGCAATGGGTTGCTTTTATGTAACAAATGGGCTTGGGTTTTTTTTGTGTAACAGCACTATATATATTATTAAAAATTTTGATTGTGGACATCCAAATTCTTAACATGGGTTTGTATCATGCAAACCTTGTTTGTCTTGTCACCAGAACAAACAACCTTTACATGATTTTGACCAACATATGCGAAATTTATACCACCCAAAGGTAATATTTCTAACGCATACATTGGGTGGAAGCTATTGCGAAACAAGAAATGCACCCTTTTCTCTGATTATAACCTTTAATGTAAATAACCATTTAATAAATAAATAAATGAATAAATACTAAACCTTTAATTTGAATACACACCTTATTATGCACACGAAGATCTTTAAATATATGCGATAATATACTCATGTGGTCTCTAATATAATGAATAAAATTGTACTGGCCAACACAAAATTAAACCTAATTATATCAGTTACCTGAATATACCTCACATTCGTAGATGCGAAATGTTTGGCAGACCTCAGTTTAAGTCTGAACTTTATAATAAGATGATAAAATGAAGATCTTATCAATAAAATCCGAAGTATTGTTTGCCCACAATTATACTTATAATTATAAATCCAAGCTTTCAAGCGGTGGGGCTTGATTCGCAATATATAATCTTTCATATATTAAACATTAGTTTTAATTTAAGTAACATATTTACAATTATTAGATTCACTTGATTCAATTTGACTTATTAATTTAAAATTAATCCCAACTTTAAACAATGATTGATTTGCCATATAATAACAATGGACTTATTATTGTAAACAAACTTTGACAAATAAATTTCAATCAGGATTCACAAATTTTCACATCCATCACTTTTCAAGTATTACGAAAAAGTAAAAACTGACCGTCTAAAGGTGGAAAGATGCGCGGACAGCTTAGTTGGTTTGCATTTGAATACGAGTAATATTTATGACAAGTAGCATTACTACAAAACATTTTTAATGATGATACGAATGGATTCACTAATTATTATGTTTTACATAAAATTGATGAGTTGGAAAATATAATTTTTTTATTAACCTAACGCGCTTAAAATACGAGCTTGATCCGCCCGCAGGTTCGACGAAAAAGTTCCGTCGACAAACAGAAACAGAGAGGAAAGGCCTCCACAGAAAACAAAAAACAAAAAAAAAAGAAAATTCATCACAATGTAATTATATAATATATTACAATACATAATTGTGATGAATGTGGAGGATATTGTTTGGGTGTTTGTCAATTCACAATCAGCGAGATTTGCCTGATAAACTTATCTAATTCAAAGCTGCAGCTCGCTTAGGTCTAACACTAGGGTTAGTTGCAGGTTGATCTGAGATTGAGTTAGAGTCATTTTCAGGTTCATCTTGATTGTGTGTTTGTGTCAAGGCCAGGAGGAGCTTGACGGTCATGGGTGAGTGAAAGTTCCAGCGGAAATAGATTGTTAATAGAGTGGTGAGCTACAATGCCATTTCCTTGCTTTAGTCTCACCGATCTTATTTTGTTGTCATGTCCTAATATTACTTCCAAAACCCGGCATAGTAACCAAAATGGCCTAGATTTGATGGGAGATCTAATCAGGACCCCATCACCCACTTTGATTTTATTGTCCCAAGTAACTTGGTATAAATCTCTGCTCTGCTCACGCAGGCTAAGAAGGTAAGTGTCGTACCAAAGTTGCTTAAATTCGTAAAACATACGCTCTTGATTCTCCAGGGTGACCTCCAACTTGTCTTTGTTATCTGCGTTTTCATCCCTCAAAATCAAAGATGATGTGTTGTGTATTTTGAGGAAAGAATTTGGAGTGATTACTTCAAGAATATCAACACCTGAACGGTAAGACAAAGGTCCGCAATTGATGGCGTTTGCTATGAATGAAGGTGTGGTCAAGAGTTCAAAGTATGTAAGCTAGGAGCGACCAATTAATTTATACATGCAGTATTTTAAAGTTCTAATCAATCTTTCCCATAGGCTCGAAATCCAAGCTGAGTACAAAGGGACTTTGATATGTTTGATATGATTTTTGGTCAATTCTTCAGTGAATTCATCTGAAGATAATGCATTTGACAAAATGTCACCACCTTTTACAAATGTTTTGGCATTATCTGAATATAGATATTCAGGGATGTTATAGCGGTTGCAGAAGCGCTGGAATGCTAGTAAGAAATTCTGGACCGTCATATCTGGGAGCAGCTCAAGGTGTATTGCTCGTATATTCAGACAAGTGAATACAAGTATGAACATTTTTTCTGAGGTGTTTGCTTTTTTTTTTATTGTGCACAAAAATGTGCTCTGTGTAATTTCAACCTCCAAACGTGTTTGGAAGGGATTACCAGATCACTATGATGTTTTAGGTATAATCAGTATATTTGGGGGGTATTTGAAAAGCAAGATGTTAATTCAGTGAGGGTTTGAACATTATTAATAACGTTTGATGCTATCCCTTGCTCCTGGAACGCAAAAACCTTGATTGCGGAGAAAGTTAAGTGTGGATCCATTCCCACAAATGTGTACTTTGTGATTGGCAATGGCTAATTAAAAGTTGTGAAGTGATGATGCTTTGACAACAATATGGGATTGTTCACATTGTAGTCAAAGATAAGACATTTTGATAATCGACCTTACTTGTTAATTTGGGAATTGTACAGAGTTGAAAATATTTATAAACTTTTGCCCAACTTAGGAATCTGCTGTATATTCTTGTTGTCATCCAGCAAGAAAGTTATTTCAGCAGCAAAATTATTAGCTTGCACTTGTCTAACCCAATACTGTAATGACCTTTGATAAGGGTCTGCTTTTGATTTAATGCAGAAAGGTTTGAATAAGTATGAAATCACCTTCATAAGCTTGCTGAAATTTGAATATTTTTCTATGTCTATAATGGCATGTTGTACATTAATCATACCAATGTTAACAAACATAGAATTTTTTAATTCTGAAGAGATGGAAAGTAGTGGATATTCAGGCCATTTTCTAAAATCATTGCACAACCATGGATGAGCACTCAACCAAAATTGAAGCGGTTCTTTGTATTTCTTAAATGTAATACCCCTGGTTATAAGGTCAGCAGGGTTTCTGAAGTATTAATGTACTTGAAAAAAAATGATAGTTTAAATTTGTCTTTAAATCCATGAAGAAGTTGTTTAAAATCGGTAAGACGATTTTTAGTGTGTTTTGATTTTAATTTGGTTATACCTGTCAACATCCAATTCAGAATTACTTGAGAATCTACTATAATATTCCCAAAAGTGAAGTGAATATTACTGTACACCTCTAATAGAGAAGACAAGCATTTAAGGGATAAAATCACACCCAAAAACTCCAAATGTTGGTATACTGTAGTTCTGTTGGTCATTAAGGGGAGAGACTTTAGATTTGGCAAATAAAAAGTGAGTCTCTGATGTGTTATTGTTACATGCATACACAACAAAGCCATATGCCTGCTGTGAACTGTTACAAAATATGTGCAAGGCATAAGATTGTGTCTCATTTAGAGCTTGACGTTGAAAAGAAATAGTATGAATAGAAATCAGATCATTATATAATTTTATCCATTCATCAACAATGTTATTTGGGAGTATAGTATCCCAATCATGGTTATCTTGCCATATAGCTTTCATTAAGGTGTTACCAATATTTTCAAACTCCATCAACTTCCATTGGATCAAAAATTTTAAGAAAGGTATTAATAAGATATTTTATTTGGATATTGGAAAGTTGCTTCACGTTTATTTGATTTACGGATTATGGTTGTTCAGTGGAAAGTATATATACCTATAACCTAACACCTTTTCATAAGCAGAATCATGAGTGACATATTTATTATCTCTTTTCATGATTTGTTGCATGTTTTTGTTGTTCGTATTAAATGAACGCAAGACAAAACCTCCTTGAAAAAGTCTATCATAACTACAACTGTAAAGGTACTGTAAATCTTCTAAAGAGTTGCAGCTCATTACCAAATTATCAACATACAGCTTAGATGTAAGTGCTTCAGTACATTTGTCTTCAGGAAATTGGGATAAATGGTATCTAAGTACTTGATGGAGGATGTACGCAGATGTGTACCCAAATACGATGGTATTGTATCTGTAAACCACAAGTTGATTTCCTTCTCTCCATAAAAGACAAAATCTGTTTTTATTTATTTCCTCCTTTAATCTGATCATGAGGTACGCCTGTTTTATATCTGCTAACAGAATGTAGTCATTTGTGCGAAAAGAGAAAAGAAGTTTTAATAGTAAGGCCATCAGATCAATTCCTTCATATGCAGCCTAATTTAAAGAGGGAGAAAGTTTGTTAAGTTTGAAGCTACAATTGAGAACGGGTCTGACTTTTGTTGTGACTTGTATGTCTGTTTTGACAACCGCACGATGAGGTATAAATATGTAGTCATGAATTTGATTAGGATTGACTTCTATCTTTTCAAGGATGTTATCTTGAAGTTGTTGTTGAAAAACAGCATTGTATTCACTAAGTAAGTTTTTTGCTTTGAGTGATAGAATGACCCTATCCATTACCCTTAAAGAAATATGATAGTTGAATGGTACTTGAGTAATTTTATCCTGATGCCAAGGAAGAGACACATAGTATTTACCATCTTTAAATATGATGTTGTCAACGAATTGTTTTACCATGTCTTGATCATAGGATGTTAGGTGTTTATCATTTGAAAGTATGCCTATCGATTCTAAAGAGAACATATTTTGAACTCCATGTTCAACATCTGAATCCGTCAAAATTTGATCATAAGGATCATAGTAAGATTTGATAGGGTTTATAATTGTGTTTATCATAGTTTCACTGAAAATGTTGGACACCTTAGTGTCATTAAAATTTGAAAAATCATTTACACTGTCATCATTATCATCAAAACGATATGGTTTATACATTTGAGAAAGTTGCCTATAATATAAAAAATTTTCAACATTTCCCATTAAAATTAATTTATTGTTAACCATGAAACAATTACCGTTCATGCAGTTTATTAATTTGAGTGAAGGGAAGTATTGAATGACATCAATTCCCAACAAACATTGAATTTCAAAAGTATGATCTGAGGCTAACTCTTTTTATTTAAGTTATGATCCGCAAATGAATACCCCAAATGTTTTAAACGATTCTGCTACCAGCTATATTTACGACCTTTTTACAGACATAATCTAAATTTAAATTATCATCAATTAACATAGGCATGCTAATGGCGTTCTGCTGTTCTGTTTTTAATGCCAAGTTTATTTGCTGTAAAGATCTCTGTTGAGATCCAATGAAAGTATGAATGTCATATTGTATTGTATTTAGCTCATGGCAATCTTCATACATCTCTTTTGCAAGTTTACCCGAGATATATGACCTCATACTGCCAGTATCTAATATGCAAGTTATTGCCTTTATTTTATTGCCCTTTACTACATTTATTGTCATAGTAGGCAATAAATATATTTGATCCGATCTCTGATGATAATTTAGGCACAGATTGTTGATGGTAGAACTCTGTGCAGGCTTAGACTTAGGACACAATGCTGCAATGTGAGAATGTGCATTGCAAAAATAACAAGGATATTTCAAATTATTTTTGGCACCTAGGCAGTTATTAGGTTTATGTCCTAAACCTGAACAATATATACAAAGATTTAATTCCTTAACCCTATTAATTCTGTCTGCATAGGTTATGTATTTACCACATCTCAACATACTATGTCCCTTCACTTGGCAAAACTTACATAAGCTAAGATTGTAATTATTTACAGACGAAATGTTATTTGATTTGGTATCACCATCAACAAGACTTATGTTATTATTATTGTTATCACTCTTATTTTTAATCCTAGTTTTATTTACAGTATCACTATTATGACTGGTGTAAAAATTCTACAAACTTCCTTCATTTTTAGAGTCTGTCCTATGTTTGTCCTTTTTAGGACAACCATCATCTACCTTAAGGTGATCTGTCCTTTATCTGTCCTTTGTTTTGGGCTTGACAGACGATGCATT